>JAUTBS010438359.1:0-15589 GCA_032361285.1 Aequorea victoria | reverse complement strand
AACATCTGGTGCTATCGGAAGAGCTGGGGCTGCTGGAGCCACTGGGGTTTTTGTAACATCTGGGACTACTAGAGTAGTGTTAGGGGTATGCTCCCCTTGTGCATCCTCCGTAGTCGCACACCTAGAGCTCATATTACGTCTCGGGCGAGCCATTTCACTGATCAATGCAGAATAAGAATAGATTTAAGATAATGCTTAATCAATCTACTAACAAAAACTCATAACATATAGAACTCTAGGAATCCGAACCTTTACTAATGATATGATGCAACATCTAAAATTTTGCTCTGATACCAATCTTGTCACACCACAATTTGGGAGAGGTGACCGACTATGGATATTGTTCCTTAACCCAATGAACCAAGAAAGTCTTAATCATATAATTAGCTAATAATATACTAAAAGATACCAAATATAAGGGATTTAATCATATAAAATCTATAATAATCAATGTGGGACAATCAACCCATAATATCTCAACAATATATTGTCTCAACAACTCATAATAAAATAATATTTTATTCAATGCGGAAGTGAAATGCATATTCTAAGAGGTCTTATTTATGGTTCCCACAAAACTATCGAGTCCATCATCTAGCTTCATCACTGGTTACCTGAAATGTTTAATTTACAACGTCAGCTAAAACTGATGAATAGAAGCGTACATAATAATATACAGTTCAAAAATTGAGGATTCAAATAGTTTGTACTTCAAACATAAGGATGGTAAGAGATACCTGTAATCAAAAGGGTGATAACACAACCCATCTTTTCTTCTTTATTAAAATATTCATAATTTTTTTCGTAATCTCGATATCAAAATGAGTCACCAACATATATCTCAAACTGGACATCAAAGGTGTCCACAACAATCTTAGGACTTAAATATGTCAATATTATAATCCGCACATAAAAATGCCAACAATATAATTAGGGCATCAAAGGCCAATAATGTACTCAGGGCATCATAATGCCAATAATGGTATAACGATATGATCACTAATATGTGTGAGAAACCATCAACAACCATAGGAACAACTTGGGTGTAAAATGCCAGTAAATATAATACTCGAGGTAGCCTCGGCCCGTTAGACCCAACATCGAATATAGAGTCACCACAAGGTGACGTCTGGGCCTTTTCCCTAAGATGATTAAGTTTTAGGTCACCGAAAATCCTGGGTTATCCCTTAAACTGTTGAGCAACTAGGGCCACCTCAGTCTCTGGACTGGGTCTATTCCCTAGTTGCCCAGAGTCACCTCCGTAGAAGCCTATCCCCTGGACTTTCCACATGGTCCCTAAAGAAATCACATGATCGCACCATAATAGATAAAAAGATAAATATTTGTACCATAATTTTCATATGAGAAAGCTATAATAATATCATAAGAGAATTTGGAACATATAAATTTCTTTTTGAAGATAATTTGAGGATACAGAAATTTTATTGAAAGTACATAGCATGACAGTCCACTCACATGATATCTAATGCAAGCAAAAAATGAAACAGTAATGTAGGGATCCTTGTCACCCTGATTATGCAATTTTAATAGATCATAATCAATAAATAAAGCTAACAAAAGTGGATTATATTACCAAACGAACCCTTCCCCCATTTATAAGTTTTAAAGTCTGTTTCACGATTTAATTTAATTATTAATTACTTTATTTTATCATTTAAACTGATACCCAAACAGGGTTTTAACCATAGAATTAAAATAAGAAGGATTTTAAGATTTTTTGGCATTTTGAGTCGACCCAAACAGTATGTGAGTCCACACAACAGAGAGGGTCTCGGCAGAAAGTCACTACAGGTGACCATGAGTCGACACGGCAAAGCCATGTGTCGACTCAAAGGCAACAGGTCTCTGCATATCACTAACAGGCGACTGTGAGTCGACTCAAAGGGCTCATGAGTCGACCCAAGTCCAACAAATGATCATGAGTCGACACAGCGAAGGCCATGTGTCGAGCCAAAGGTAGAAAACTATGACGTAAGGAAAAATAGACGACTGTGAGTCAACCCAAAGGCTGGTGAATTGACCAAAAAGTAGTGTGAGCTGATGCAAGCTTTTTGCCAGTCAACTAAAATAGATGTGAGTCAACCCAATATAAGCGTGAGTCGACCTAAGTCAAAACAGGTGGTCATGAGTCAACTCAAAGGACTCACGAGTCGACACAAGAAGGTCTAGTAGTGGCCATTAGTCGACTCAAAGGGCTCATCAGTCCACTCAAGCTAAGGCCTGAGAAACAACTGAGGTCTCGCCATCACGAGTCGACCCAACGTCCACGTGAGTCGACCCACTAGTAACAAAAACTAGTTCTATGGGATGTGAGTCAACTTAACCTCAAAGTGAGTCGACCCAAAGCTTCGGACCAGTGATTCCATGGCGCCGAATCACTGTAATCCAGGGTTATTTTCTCGTTTTATTCATCGTTATGATTATTTATACTTATTTTATCATATTTCTAAAAAATTTATATACATAAAAGTATATATATTCAATGTGTTTTTATACATAGATATTATGTATATATACACCAGTTATAATATCTCATATATATATATATATCAGTATGTAATCTCTGAATCTTTTTTATCCTTAATCTTTATCTATGATATATTCTTATATCTACACATACTTGCAATTCTTAAAGATTAAACCTTTAATCGAGAATTAAACAACTACATAACGATGTGATATATGTACATATATGTATATCTGTGTATAACTGAAACAGAGTATGTAAGAGAGACAAACCATAGGTAGGAAGAAGATGACCGATGATGATGATTGCACCGGTGATGGGTGGTGACGTCGATGACAAGGGAAACCGCTGGTGGTTCCATCGGTGGTGGTTTGCGGTGGTGCTGTGGCAGCGGTGCTACTGCGAGGGATGGCTGAGAGAGAGGGAGAGATTGCAGAGAGAAGGCGATGAGGTCTCTGAGAAAAGGATCCCATTTAAAAAGTGATGATGGCAGATATTTAGGGATCGAATTCTATGATTTCCTCCTTTGGGTTTATCTTCTTATTTCAAACCAAAAATAGCTGTCATCTGTGCATAGAGAATCCCATGTTTATTTTATTTTCCAAATTTCCTCATATCTTTTCTTATACAATTATTATCATAATTATAATTTTATCATTTATTATTTAAAGTTTTTAGAATATTAATTTATTTAATTAGATTTTTAATTAGTTAGTTATTTTAATTAATTAATTTATTATATAAATTACCGGGTTTCACACTCACCGTCGAAGATCTTCTCGCAGTCTTGCAATGGTATCCAAGGTTTGTTCATCGCTTCTCCTCATCGCCGCTACTCATCCTCGTCGCTGCTAGGATTTTGATCCTAGTCGCCTGTCACCATCGTCGCAGATCTAGTCGTGATCTCGTCGCAGATTTTGTCATGATCTCGTTGCTTCGCACCTCGTTGCAGATCTAGTTGCGATCTGGTCACCTTGCTCCTCATTGCCTGTCGCGATCTCGTTGCTTCGCACCTCATCGCCAGTCGCCGATCGTCGTGACCTCGTCGCTGCTCTCGTTGCTTGTTGTCGATCTTCACGATCTATTTGTGGAATTCACGATCTCATTTTTTGAACTTTCTAGGCATTGCGATCTAGTTTGTAGTGTTCGCGACCTAGTTTTTGGGCATCACGATCTAGTTTGTAGTGTTTGCGACCTAGTTTTTGGGCCTCACGATCTATTTTCACTTCGCATTTGGTGTTTGTTCTCTGGTTTTGTTAGGGTTGCATCGCGACGACCGTCGCGAACCACTTACCGACCATTGCCTGTGCTCTGTTATGGTTGCGCCGACCATCGCTTGGATCCGATGACCGCCAGACCTACAACTACTTGCGGCAACCCTCGCTGAACCTCCGTCGGACCTCAGTTGGACTTTGCATTACAGCTTTTGGTTCTTTGTTCTAGTTTCGGCTTGCGGGTTGCACTTTGGTTTGGTTGATTGTTCTTTAAGTTAGTGGATTTGATTTGTTTGGTTGTCTCTGAGTTGCTATGGCCCCTCGTCTGCTTCTCATGATGCGCTCATTACTCAGTTGAGTGAGCTAGTTCAAACGTTATGCTCTGCTTCTTCCACTGCTACTTTAGCCAACCCAGGTACTATTGCATGTGCTCCTACGTCATCTCCATCATAAGTCATTGATTCTGGCCCCAGTTCTCACATATCCAGTAATCCTTCTCTATTTTCTAATTTGACTCGCACTCACTATCATATTATCTTAGCTGATGGGTCTTCTCGTCCAGTCCAAGGCTGGGGTATTCTTCATCCTAGTCCATCTTTTTCCTTACCGTCGAGTCTTTATGGTCTAAATTTTTTATTTAATCTGCTTTCTATGAGTCAGTTAACTACAATGTTAAATTATTCTATAATGTTTTTTCCTTCCTCTTGTGTTTTTCAGGGCCTCCAGACCAGGAAGATAATTAGTTTGGGACATAAGAAAGATGGTCTATATTTTTTGGATATGGACCGCACGCCTCATACCACTGCATGTGCCTTGAGTGCTTCTGCTTCTCCTTTACAGTGGCATCTTCGCTTGGGCCATCCGTCTTTGGCCAAGCTAAAGTTTGGTACTCCTTCTTTGAGCCCTATGTCTAGTTTCGAGTATGAAGCTTGTCAATTTGGTAAGTATCATCGTAGTTTCTTTCCTAGTAGTAGTTATAGCGTAAGTCTGAGTCTTTTGATCTCGTCCATACCGACATTTGGGGTCCTTTGCGCACCTCGAGTATTAATGGATATTTCTATTTTGTTATCTTTGTTGATGATTTTTCTCGCATGACTTGGTCTTTTTTGTTAAAGCACCGATCTGAATTACCTTATGTTCTTTCCACATTTTATAATAAAATTGTTACACGGTTTAACAAGCGTATTAAAGTACTTCGCTCTGATAATGCCTTAGAATACATGCAGTCGACTGTTGACCATTTTTGTGTTGATCGTGGTATCATCCATCAGACTAGATGTGCTCATACTTCTCAGCAGAATGGTGTGACTAAGCATAAGTATCGTCACCTTTTAGATGTTGCACGTACCTTACTCTTTCACATTAAGGTATCAAAACATTTTTGGAGTGACGTTCTTACTGATTGTCACCTTATTAATCGTATGCCTTTTGTTGTTCTTAACTAGAAGTCTCCTTTTTCTTTATTATACCATGCATCTTCTGTCTTCTCCCTTACTCCTCGAGTGTTTGGGTGTGTTACCTTCGTTCATATTCTCGATCCTCGTCTTGATAAGTTGTTCATCGGGCCCATAAATGTGTTTTTCTTGGGTACTCTCGTACTCAAAAGGGGTATCGGTGCTATCATCCTGAATATCGTCGCTATTTTGTTAGTGCTGATGTCACCTTCATCTCTCTTGGTCAGGAGTTATCCTCTGACCTTATCTATTATTTTGAGGGGAAGCCAACCTCTCCTACTTTACCTCTCCCTCTTTCATTCCCTTTGCAGGTTTCATCTAATCAACCCTTGCAGGTATATCAGCGATTTTAAAATAGGCCCATTGTATCTTATGGTCCGACACCTGCATCTTCTCTATCGGAGGTTCTTGCTCCTTCATCTTCATCTCCTTCTTCGGATGATGACTTACCCATCGCTTTGAGCTGAGATAAACGTATTTGTACTCAGCATCCTATTGCTCAATATATTTCTTATGATCGTATGTCTTCTTGTCTTCACTCCTTTGCTAGTACATTGTCTACTGTTTTGGTTCAAACCTATCATACGCAGGCTATGTCCTTATCAGGTTGGAAGCAAGTTATGGATGAGGAAATGAGTACTCTTCATAAGAATCAAACGTGGGAGCTTACCCCTCTTCTTCTTGGGAAACAGGTTGTCGGTTGTCGTTGGGTGTATATAGTCAAATATATATCTGATGGGTCTATCGAGCGTCTTAAGGTGCGGTTGGTGGCGAAAGGCTATGCTCAAATATATGATGTTAATTATTTGGAAACTTTTTTGCCCGTGGCTCACCTTAATTCAGTTCGGATTCTTCTATTTCTTGCCACTTGTCATTCTTGGCCACTATATCAGCTTGATATCAAGAATGTATTTTGTCATGGTGATCTTCAGGAGGAGGTCTATATGGCTCAGCCCCCTGGCTATGTTGTGCAGGGCAATGAGCACCTTATTTGTCTCTTACGTAAAGCTCTCTATGGTTTGAAGCAATCTCCTCGTGCCTGGTTTGATCGGTTCAATTATGTTGTTCTTACTTATGGTTTTCAGAGCTCCACATCTGATCATTCTATTTTTGTCTATCATTCGTCTTTTGGGACGATTGTACTCATTGTTTAAGTCGACAATATTATAATTTGGCAGAATGATTCTGCTGGTATTGTTGACGTAAAGCGGCATTTGAGTCAGCACTTTTATACCAAGGACTTAGGTGCTCTTCGTTATTTTCTTGGGACTGAAGTTGCCCGCTCTTCTAAAAGTATTTCTTTATCTCAGCGAAAGTATGTTCTCGATCTTTTATCTGAGACTGGGTTTCTTGGTACACGTCCTACTAATACTCCTATGGATTCTATAGTTAAACTTGACGCTGAATATGAGCCTCCATTTCCTAATGTCGACCTCTATCGTCGTCTCGTTAGGAAACTCATTTATCTCCCGATTACTCGTCCCGATATTACTTATGTTGTTGGAGGTGGTTAGTCAATATATGCATGCTCCTTGCCAGTCTCACTATGATGTTGTGTGTCGTATCTTGCGGTATTTATAGAGTGCTCCTGGTCGTGGTTTGATATATCGACCATCTGATTCTCTATCTATAGTTGGCTTAAGTGATGCGAATTAGGCTGGTAGCCGCTCTAATCGGCGGTCTACATCTGGTTATTGCACTTTTGTTGGTGGTAATCTGGTCACTTGATACAGTAAAAAGCAATTAGTGGTTGCTCGTTCGAGTGTCGAAGCTGAGTATCATGCTATGGCCTACCCCGCATCTGAAATGATATGTGTCCGGTCTCTACTCCAAGATTTCAGCATAACGACTAGAATTCCTATGCCTATGTTCTGTGATAATCAGACTACTATTTTTATTACTAATAATCTCGTCTTCCATGAGCGGACTAAGTATATCGAGGTTGATTGTCATTTCATTCGGAATTTGTTGATGCAGATATATATTGTCACTCCTTATATTCGCTCCGACGATCAGTTGAGTGATATCTTTAGTAAGCCATTGAGTCGTCCTTTTTTTTGTCACTTGTCTTTTAAGTTGGGCATTTTTTACATCTATACTCCAACTTGAGAAGGAGTGTTAGTGTATTAATTTTACTTTATTTTCTATCTTAAGGGTATTATTATAATTATGTGATAGTTCATTTTCTATATATATAGATGTGAGGTGAAAGAGACTCAGGACTGAGAAACTCTAACCCTATTTTTTACTCTCGTCTCTTTCTCTTCTTTATTTTTCTATTACAACCCTTAATCTCTAATCTCTAACAACTTTCAAGATCTCACATTCACCAACTAAAAAATAAGTTGACTGCAATAACCAAGAGTTTGTTCTCATCGGAGGAGTATCTTAATCAAATTCTTCAGATAGTAGAGCAACTTGCGATTGCAGCATCTCCAATTGAAGATGAAGATTTAATTCTGATCACTCTTAATAGACTTCCTCATAAATATGAGGCCTTCAAAACTACTATCCAAGCAAAGTCTGGTCCTATCTCTATGGCTGATCTGAGTGCCTTGTTGTGTTCTAAAGCCCTCCACGTGGAATCAAAATTGCAGAAGAAGGTTTCTTCTTATCTTAGAGTTTCTTTTTCAGCAACTAAAATTGATAATTCACGACAAGATATGTATGGATCATCTAATAATCGAACTTCTAATATGAATCATAGAAGTTCATTCGGGGGTACTGATCGCTGTCGAGCGCGGTCAAAAATAAATTTATAAAAGAATCGAGTAATACAAGCTACTCCGTAGAATAGTGTGTAAGATCGGGTGTCGATCCACAGGGACAAAGAGGCTAAGCTATAAGGTTTGCTAATTAATTCTATAGTTAATTCTACCGCAGGAGAAATGAAGTTGAATTGTTTTGATTAAACTAAAACACGAAATTAAATGTGATTAAAACTGATTAAGAGACATTCTAGGGCGACACGAATCCACCCTAACCCTGTAATCGTAGATTTTAAAAGTAGTTTAAGTTGCTTTCGATTGGATCATTCAACGCACCATTAAAGCTACAAGCTTAATGGCGCAACAAGAAAAACTCGAAAGGGTGGTAACCGGCATAGAATATCTAGATTAGCACGTGTTGTCCGTAATCGAGTCACGGCACAACGTGTCTTCTCCAAGCATATTCTATCACGAACACGCACCCAATGAAACATGAAAACATTAAAAAACAATACATTTGACTAATCACAGAAAAGAAGAATGCAAGATGAGATAAACGTTTAAAACCCTATACTGAAGACATGAAAACATGAATCAAAATATCCTCAAGAATGTTTTACAACGAACGATCTGAAACAAAAAGAAACAAACCAAAACTAGATCTAAGAACTACATTACACGAAGGCTAGGATTTTATCGAAACCCTAGAAGAAAAACCTAGCCGCTCATCGTTGAGATGAACGAAGAAGGAGATCTGCACGCGCACGCCATTGATCCGTCTTCCATGATGCTCTCGAGCCATAGTAGCCTTTCGAACCTCTCCAAAGTCAATTTTCAAACCCTAGAAACTGATTGTATCTTTCTTTTTATACCCCCGCTCCAAATCTCGCGAAATAATAAGAACTTCAAAACTGTCTACCGACTTTCCATCCGGACAGAAATATGGTGCGTCCGGACGAAATGCACCCGAGAAGGCCATTTGGCTTTGCATCAAAAAGTTCGGACTTAAAATGTGGAGAGTTCGGACTTTGCTCTATTTTGGTGTACTTTAGCCTTCTTTTCTATTTTGGTCCATTGTACCTGCTGCTGCATAAAAATACACTAAAATAAACATTAAACTACCGACTCAAGGACGTAACATTGCACGTTGGAGGGCTTAAAAGTACACCTTTAAGCTCAGATCAAGGGACTCTCCCCTCAGGAAACCCATTCCTCTTAGAAATCATCTCTCTCGATTTCTTTCTCTGTGTGCTCTCCATCTTGGCTTCCTCTGCCCAGCCACCACCGCTGCCCAGCAACCACCACCGACGTTGGCATTGCCACACAGCACCACCATCTTTATCATCATCATCATCAAGGTGATCACGGGTTAGTGGTCCTCTCACACCTGGTTCTGCTATATATATATATCATCACATAGCTAGATTATGGTGTTGTTTTCATTTCAAAGTTAATCTATCAAGCATATAAATATATATGAAAATACTATGTTTAAATATATCAAAATCGGAGATTTATCTTTGATGTATACAATAATATATATATATATAGCAGTATATATATATATATATGCATAACAGTGATGCATGTAATAAAGTAAACCCATGTATAAGACATATCATATAATCGGCCACGAAAACATGTGTATAACCCTCGAAAATATGATAATATATATTGAAAAATAAAACCATGAAGAAAGAATGGAATAAAATACCTTAAAACCAGGGATTTCAGCCATGAAAGTCCCTGGTGCAAAGGTTTGGATTGACTCACATGTTAGTTGAGTCGACCCACGTGACGTAAAAGATGATCCCGTTGCCAGTGGGTCGACTCACATGGAGAGTGAGTCGACTCATGAAAACCCAGCCCTCAGTAGTGACCCCTGCCTTACTTTAGGTTGACTCATGGACCATTTAAGTCAACCCATGATCATGTCTTACCCTTGAGTCGACTCACTCACACCTTAGGTCTACTTATGACCTGCCTAGGTCGACTGATAGGGAGCCACCTCAGCTCACCTTGTCTTTGGGTCAACTAACAACCCCTTTGGGCCGACTCAGTACCTATATCATGGCCAGACACCTTTTTAATCGACTCACCAGCATTTTGGGTTGACTCACAGTACCTGTTCCTACCCCTTGAGTTGACTCACCATCTTTTGGGTCGACTCATAATGCCTTTGTATGTCTTAGGGTTGACTCCTGTCTTTCCTGCCTCGACCCCTTGTGACCTGAGAGACTTGGGTCGACTCACAAATTTCATGAGTCGACTCATAGCCATCCTTAACTGAGACATGCCACCTTGGGTTGACTCACAGCTTTGTGGTGTCGACTCATGGCCACCTGAGAGTTTTGGGTCGACTCACAGCCCTTTGGGTTGACTCACAATCGTCTATGCCAATACTGTTTTTCCTTGGGTCGACACACAGCCTTGCTGTGTCGACTCAAAGCCTTCTGTGACACTGTTGGGTCGACTCAAATACCCTTTGAGTCGACTCACAGTGCCAAAAATATAGAAAAAAAATCTAGAATTAATTCTAATTGTTTAGGCACTGTTTGGGCATCAGTTTAATGAAAAATTAAATTAATTAAAGATTAATTTAACACCAAAACCAAAGAGTAAAACTTATAAAAATGGGGAAGGATCTGTTTGGTTAATTTATTCGGTTTATTAGTTTTGTATAATAGTTATGATACATTGCATTGTATAATCAGATTGATATGTGAACCGTAGATTGCATTGTTATATCTTTTAAGTTTGCATTGGATATCAGGTAAGTGGTTTATCATGCTATTATCTTTCAAACAAATTTCTGTATTCCCAAAATACTTTGAAAGGAAAATGTATATATATGTTGAAAATGTTTTGGATAAAATATTATATTATTCTCTTGTTACAATCATGGTAAAATATTTTGATGTTTTATCATCTATTATGGAGCGATCATGTGACTTCTCTATTGGGACCATGTGAAAAGTTCAGGGGATAAACCCTACGGGGTGACTCTGGCCAACTAAGGGAAAAGACTCGGGCGATATCCTGTGGTGACTATATGTTCAATGATTGGATCCAATGGACCGAGGCTGCCCCTAAGTTTATGGTTTATGGCATTTACACCCAGGCTGTTCATGTGGTTGTTGTTGATGGTTTTTTACACACATAATGATGATTATATCGCTAGTCCATTATTATCTTGTTGGCATATCTTTATGTACAGATTATTACTGACATTATTATGTCTTGTTGGCATATATTATATGCATGGATTTCTGTTGGCATGTTTATGCAATGTGGTTGTTGTGGACACCTCTAATGTCCAGTGTGAGATTTTATGTTGGTGGCTCGTCTAGATATCGAGATCACGTAGAAAATGTTAATATTTTGGTAAAAGAGGAAATGATGGGTTGTGTTGACATCCTTTTGATTATACAGTGTATATCATATCATGATTATGTTTGATGTACAAAACTATTTGAATCCCCTATTTTGAACTGTATATTATTATGCATGCTTTCATTCACCAGCTTTAGCTGACGTTGTAATATAAACATTTAAGGTAATCAAGGAAGAATCTAGCTAATGGACTGGGTAGATTCAAGGGATCCAGGATAAGACCTCTAGGACATGCATATTTTGCTTCCGCATTTAATAAAGAATAATTGTCATTATTATTGGAATAGTAAAAATTGATGAGATATTATGGGTTGTTTGTCTCATTTTGATTATATTGGATTTTAATTAATTAAATTCTTGGTATTGAGATCTTTTTAGTATATTGTTAGCTAAATAATATTTATAGCTTTCTTGGTTCATTAGGCCAAGGCCCAATATCCATGACCAGTCACCTTCCCCAAATTGAGGTGTGACATTATGAATGTGTGAATGGTTAAATTCAGTATATTTTCATGTTATATGCTTTTATAAAAATGAAGGTATTCTGCAAAAAGAAAGCTATGTTTTCGAACTTTTGTTTTATGAAATGATTTTTGAATATGTTTTAGAGCATAATGGAAGCCAGGATGGTTGATTAATAAACACAAGATGTCTTATAACCTTGGTATTGCATGGTGTGTGTCATGTGGTGGGTATATGCATATCTGACCTTGTATGGATATATGCCACGGTATATGTAAGGAATATATCAGACAGCTGACCCCATGTGGATATATGTCCTAATATTATGATATATTACTAGGCCTACCACTGAGCATTGTGGAGGTGGCCCGAAGAATGATCCTTAGCCCTGTCCACTGAGTAGGCAGACATTCACGGTAATAATACTGTAGCAACTCCTGGTTGGGAGATTAATACAACATTTGATTATATGAAATGGTTTGATGGATGAAATAATAGAATCATGGAATATCTCTTTTAAAGATATATGATGCTTGGAAAATCCTCTCTCATGAGGTGATTTGTGGAAAGATAAAACTTGGAATCTTTTGTGACAAAAGTTATGCTTTACGAAATGATATCATGTTTTTAAAGTGATGAACTATTTTTCTTTTCATTGTGCAATTTACAATACTGTTGCTAGCGATTGGTGAACATGTAGATTTATAACTCACCCCCACACAAATTGATCCTTTTGACAGGTTTTCGCATTAGGACTAAGTCCGGTTCGGTCCACTGTGCTCTTAGGCTAAAGGGAAGGTCATTAGGAAGTTGGGTTTGAAACCCTATTTGTTTTTCCTCTTTAGCATGCAATTAATGTGATATGAGCCTGTTAAGTCCTCCTGCTTATTTATCTATATGTTGGTTGGGTTCTTATGTGAAACCCTCTTTTGGAACGAATGAAGCAATGTGCTGCTTTAGTAGTATGGATGTTGTTCAGTATGTATGGTTGTGTATCTTTCCTCAGGTTCAGTGCCTCGTGCTCGAGGCGGGGCTTGATATTTTACTCCATAGTATAAACTTGTTTCTCTTTTGAGACCTACAAATAAAAATAATATTTTTAATAATCAAGGAGCAATAAATTTTTATTAGGAAATTTTTTTTCTAAACTCATAAGTTAGATGCCTTGTGTGGGCGTTGACTCACTGGCCAGTCACGGATCCTAGCCTATGGAATTTGGGTCATGACAATTTGTCACCTATTCATAGGTAAAGACTTTGGTGGTAAAAGACTAGAATATCCCTCTTTAATGAAATAGTTCCCTTCTAGATGACTTGTTTAGCTTGGTTTGATTCTTATTTAATCAATTCTTGGAGCCCAAGATTTGCTAGTACCATTATGAGAATTTGAGAAGAAAAGTCTTCCAAATGTCAAGTCATCCATTTTCAAAACTTTCCTCTTCTTTTTCTTTTTCTTTTTCTCATAAATAGTCATATCCATCTCCCTCTTATCGCACAGAGACTTATATATATATATATATATACCTTAATTTTTAATTGGATTAAGGAAGAGAAATCTTTCAAAGGTCACATCACTTGCATCTCATTATTTTCTTTTTTTTTCTTTATTCTCATAAATAATCATATCCATCTCCCTCTCCTCTAATGGAGACTTATGAATATATGTATATATATATATATGTATATATACCTTGCTTGCAATATTGATTAAGGAATAAAAGTCTTCCAAAGATCACATCACTTGCATCTATTTTCTTCCTTTTGCTTTTTCTTTTTTTAAATCAAGATGACATTTCACATCACAACTTCCCTCCTCCTATTTTATCTCCCCCACCAAATATCAGCATGTAAATATATTATATATATTTTTGTTTTATTTTATTTTATATTTTAAGAGACTTAAATTGAGTTTTGGGTCCAAATTAATTTATTAGGTCAAATTTCCTCACTTGGGCCAATTCTTGATTTTGGGTCTAATTAAAATTATTTGGGTTTATATAATTCTTTGGTTCAATGTCCTAATTAAATATTCTTTTAGGCCTTAATTAATATTAGACCCATATTAAATCAATTTCCGAGATTTAATCTTTGACCTTTTCTAAGCCCTTAAGCTTTGGGCCTTTGAAACTCCTTAATTTGAGTTTGTGCTTTTATAATTTAATATGGGCCTTCTAACACTTGAATTTAGTTTTTCTTTTGGGTTTTAATTTTTTTTGAGTTTTACTTGAGCCTAATTCCAATTTCTGAACTTTTGAGTCTATATTCATATGAACTTTCTATACTTGTCATTATTCCTTTCAAGTGTTTCCGACTTAGCATATCTCTTTGACCCATTTTAATTCTTTTATCGAATTCCTCCCTTGATGTTTAGAGTTTTCTCTCTAGGTTTTAGAATCATAATCTTCAAACCATGACTCTTAGTGCTTACTTAGCACTTATCAAAAGTATAAGCTGTCACAATATCCTCCTCTTATAAAAAATTTGTCCCAAAATTTAGCTTACCGAATGCTAGGAGATTCTGTCACTCCTTCTACACATCCTCCTCCTCACTTCCACATAGTTTCTAAAATTTAAATTGGTCATTTCTCGTAGACCCGATCATTTCCTAACTTCACCGAATGTGTCACTTGTTCAAAACATGACGATATTAGATTTATCGCGTTGCCAACCCAATTGCAAGGGTTATTCAACAAACCCTTTTTTTTATTTTCACCTTAATTCCTCCTTCTCCCAATTTACTTTTGAGAGTATATCCATAACGTATAAGCCACTTGTTCGTAATCTTTGGTCGGTTGTGAACAACTTCTTCACTTCTCGAACAACGCTGTCTTACCTCTCTGGTACCCGTTAGATTCCAAAGATTTTAACTCTCTAGTTCTACCTAAACCAAAATCATAACACATTCTCCAACTATGCTCTACATGACTATACCGAAGTCATTTTCCTAATTTATCAGCATTGTGCTCGCTTTTCCTAACCCACTAACATGTGAGCTTGTAACATTCATCTCGATTCTGAGGAAACCTCCCTTGGATTATCAATCGAAAGAACATACGTAATTCTTTTTCATCCATTCTTACTTCATTCTCATGCTTCCCAAATGCATCTTTCACAAGGTTGTTCCACGAAAAACATTGTTGTCTTCCAATGCCAAGTTATACTTCGAAGTTCCATCTCACATTTACATGTGACACAAAATCACTCATTATTCAATCCCATTATTACGTATCGTTCATCCCCACGCTTAATCTAGTGAATGCTAGTGTTGACCAACCATGGTTACTCATTTTCAAATTTATAACTTCCACAAGTTTCTTTCCTATCTGTCTCAAGGATTCCCTTTGTGAGGCGAACAAAGTCATCGTAGGAACCGTCGTCTAACTAAGGCTTCATCAAGAGTCACTTAGAAATTTGTGATCTCATTCCGTAACAGTGATTCATCTCCATCCTTTCCACCATCTTACCTATTAAGCATGTCGCATTTCTTCCTATTCTTCTTTCATTGTCTGGACATCTCTCGTTGGGTGATGCCATTCATGTTCCATGACCACTCTAACGTTTATGAGTTACGTCATTATTTTCTTCCACCCCGTAATTCACATCATACGGTTATCATATCTCCTTTACCAAGAGAAATTATCAACATGTTACAATTTTTTCGATATGGAATTCCTAGTGTTAAAATCACCCACCACTGTTAGGGTGGTTAAGGAAAGATGTTCTACCTCTCATACTTTTACAAGAGTCAACTTTTATTATCTCTGCAAAAATACTTTAACTTATTACTTCTTCTATCTCTCTTATCGAAGTGATCTTACATGATCCTTCGACGTTCACCCTTATTTACTAGTTGATTCCCACACAATATTTA
>JAUTBS010438248.1:0-15601 GCA_032361285.1 Aequorea victoria | reverse complement strand
TTAAAAGAGATATACCGTGATTTCATCATTTTCATCCATCAAACCAATTCATATAATCAAGGGTTGTATTAACCTCCCAACTAGGAGTTGTTGCAGTACTGTTACCGTGAATATTTTTCCTACTCGATCAGTGGACAGAATTATTTTTTGGGCCACCTTTACAATGCTTAGTGGTAGAGCTAAAAGTCACCCATGGCTCATCCAAAATATATATATAATAACATGGCATAAACCTATGAAGGATTGTGCGATATATCCACCACATGACATATGCCCACAAACGATTGTGCGACATATCCATCACATGACATATGCCCACGAACGATTGTGCGACATATTCACGTAATATCAAGACTAATATGATACACACATTATATTCATTTATCTCAATATTTACTTAGGTTTCAAAAACATATACCAAAACTATTTCATAAAATACGAGTTCACAAACATAACTTTCTTTCACAAGTAAAACCACCATTCATTTTCTCAAATCACAAATCATGTAAGCATAAGGAATTTAACCATTATAATATCAAGTTAGTGATAAGGAAAATCAACCTCAAAACAAGCGTTCATCCTTGAGCCACGCCCTTCGGTTCACCCCGGACCTCCAGTTCCTAACACATAAATAGGATATAACTTTACTATGTGAACTAAGTTGACACATGCATGCTTGTGATGTGTGGGTATGCAAGTGGAATATTTTTCCTCTTAATTATATTATTTTTAATCATTCTTGGTACCCTCATTGTCTCCAAGATTCCTAACTTGTGTTTAGATAGTTGGATTTGCTTTAAGCCTTCTTGAATCAGGTTCTTCTTCATTTTCTGATTTTGTCCCACCTGTTTGAAATTCATTTTAAAATATTAAGATTTCTCTAAAACTTCTGAAAAAATTAAAGAGGCTATAATATGAACTTAGCTACATTTTTTCATGAAGAATGTAAAAGCCACCTTTTAACAGAAAGGGCTTTAAAAATTCTTGAGACAGAATCTGTCGAAAAACGTCATTGTTTGGGAGAATTTAATTCTCTCACAATCCATAAAATGAAAAGTGAGGTTTATCATTTTTTCTTGGGTGAAACTAGACCCTTATACATTTTTTTTCCATATATGGATCATCTCTAGGAGAGTTTTTTGGAATTTACTAAAATTCCTTAAAGTGGACTGTTCTTCTGCGATTTCGACGCAAAATCTTCAAAAATGGCACAGGGGTTCTAAAATACATTTTTGGGTCCAACCAAAAATCACACATGTTCATGACATGTAAAGTAGCTCTTTAAAAAATAGTTTTTTATTTAGGCTCTGTTTGGTTGACACAAAAAATCTGAGATGGAGTTTTAATCCTCTATTTTGTCCTTCTCAGGAGGTTCCTTACTTATCTTTTCTTTTCTACCCTCTTATCTATGCAATAATTATTTTTATCCAACTTAAGATCACTTTATATGTTATCTTAGCCATTTTTATTAACTTTTTCATAGGTCTCAACTTATTTCTCCCTCATGATCTAAATCAAGAAAGTTCCTCTTCTTAGATTCAAGAACCTTCTTGTGTGTTATTCTATATTCTTATCTTATTTTTGTTTAAAGAGGGATAAGATGTGTGAGATGATTTTAAAATTTTAAAATTTTTTTTAAGGAGTTCTTACTTGATAATTTCTTGGTTGAGAGATGGAGGAACTAAGTTTCAAGTTTTTTCTTCTCTTCTTTCTCCTTTCTCCTTTCCTACTTTCCTTTCTTTTCTTCATTCTTCTTTCTTTCTTTCTCTCCTCTCTTCCCACAAGGCTCCACCAAATTTAGAGAGAGAAGGGAGAGATGAGCAAATGAATTTTTAGGTTGGGAGAAGCCTCCTATTTATAGTCAAAATCTCTATATTAAAAGACATTTTTACCCTTCATTTAGTTAGGGTCCAACTATGGTTCCTCCATTGGTTACTCTAGTTTAGTTTAATTCTAACCAAAACTTGGGCTCCAAGAATCTTTATGCTATGTTTGGTATGAATAATCTATTTTTCTTAAGCCTTAAGGCCTTATTTAGTTTAATTGGGAAACACATTCCCTAAAATTAAGGATATTTAAAAGACTTTTCTTTTTTTCTTTTATTTTTATTTTCTTTTAGTCACATCAAGTCTCTCTCATCAAATCTTCTTCCATGTGTATTTCCACTTGTAACATCCTATAATCTTAAAGACCTGATTCTATTCCATGATGAAAGAAGTTTTAGTGTTGAATTCCTCGGAGGCCTTGAAAGCCTCGACAACTTCTTCATTGGCCTTTATCAGCTTGGCCGTGTGCTCGGCTGAAGCCCTGCATTCGACCGTGGCCATCATTGTCTCCACCTCTTCCACTATCGCCTCTACACGAGCCCTCCCCTCCTCGGCCTGGGCCTTTGCCTTTTTGACCGCCTCCTTCTTGGCTAGGAGGCTAGCCATTTTTTCCTTGGCCTGGGCAACCACTCACTGGGCCTCAGCCTTGGCTATTCCTTAGCTCATTGCCCTGCTACGTGAGCTTGGCTTGCAGGGATGAGGCCTCATTATCCTCAGAGGTAATCTGGACCTCCATTTGATAGCAACAGCTGGAGATGTGAATGGCCCGAGCACAAGCCTATAGAACAAAGTAAGCAATGAGATCAGTTACGACAAAAAGGAAACAAAAATAAAAATAGAAAGAAAGAAATAAAGACAAAAATAAGAGTTTACCTGAGTTAGGTGCAAGCGTAGTTCCCTGGCTATAGGGATAGTCTCAACCTCGGCCAGGATTGGGTTGACCTCTCCAACAAAGTTGGCCATTTTTGGCTCGAGCGATGTTGAAGTTTCTCAGCAACTCCCCAGGAGAGGAGACTGATGAACCCGTTGGAATAGGAGGGTCCATGGTAGCTATGGGGGCGATGATCTCGGCAGGGTGGTTGGAGACGATAGTTGTAATTGAGGGAGTCTCCATTACCGAAGGCATGGTTCCCAACGATAGGGATCCCTCGGGAGTATCAAACACCACAACAGTTGTGGGATGATCATTTGCAGTAGAGGGCAGTGTGAGAGCCATTTTTTGGCTTCTTGGCCGCCACGACCTCGGCCTCCCCAGCATGCAGAGCCCGAGCCTTCACCAACAAAGATTTGTCAGACCTTTTCGACATTCCTGCTTAAAAAATGAAAAAATAAGCAAATCAGAAACAAGTAAGTTAAGGATAATAAAGAGAAAACTAATGGGATAAATAAAGAGAAAGGATCCTCATTGGGGAAAATAGGGCTGAGCAGCCAAGAACTCAACCTTTGAGGGGTCACAAGGAAGCAGAACGATCTGGATTTGAAGTCTTGAGACACCTTCACCCTAGCCTTCGTCCTGCTATCTATAAGGGGCTCGACAGATATGTCCCCTGGCTGAGCCCCCCAAATATGGAATGATCCTGAGAGTGTGGGGACCCACCTCCTCCCAAGGATGAAACTCTCATCCTTCTTCAAAAAGAAAAAAGTATCTCTCCTTCCAATGTTTCTTGGAGGGGGAAAGTCCTGGATAAGCACTCGGTCATGAGATCGAGACTGAAAGAAGTACCACCTAGGTTGTTTCTCCTTGGGTTGGTAACATTGAAGAAATTCCTCGATGGTGAGGTGGGATTGGCCACCACTAGCTTCTTCCCACAAGATGATTGCGTCGAGGAGGATCCTCTAGGCGTTGGGCATGAGTTAGCCTAGAGCCAAACCCAAGAATTCTATAAATTCTCGGATGAACCTAGGAAATGGTATTCGAAGGCTGACGAAAAAAGTATGCTTGTACAAGCACACCTCTCCAAGCAAGTGGGAATACACTCGGTCGGCAGGCTCTAAAACTATACAAACTACGGACGAAGGAATTGAAAAATTCTCACGCAAGCACTCTATGTCAGAGGCTTGAGAGACAGAAGAAATAGACTTAGCTAGGAAGAGCTGATCGCCCTCCTCGAAGAGGCGAACGAAAGAGCTATAAGTCTTCTCACCACTGGGCGATGAGGGAACTTGGGTTATGGGGGCAACAAACCTAGGAACCGAGATAGTAGTCTCGGAACCAATAGGATAGATATTGGTCCCATAAGACCGAATCTCTTGAGGGAACTCCATCGTTGCCCTTCTTGCCAATGAAAGAATGAACTTAATGATATTGAAGGCCTCCTCCACAGCCAGAACAAATGATGGTCGGTCAAAAACAAAAAAGATCTACAGGAGGAGAAAAATGGAAATGTCTAGAGAAAAACACTACTCTATTATTAACAAAGAAATTAGGGGACGGAGGAGAAAAGCAAGAAAATAGAAAAATCTCTAACTCAGAACTCGTAGAAGCCAGGTTGGCTCTTCGAGGGTTGAGATACCGAGGAACAAGGAGAAAAAGGTCCGAACTAAAATAAAGGGTAGAAACTTACTAGACAGGAAATAGGGAAGTTGGCTTTGATTGTAAGGAGGACAGAACACCAAGCCTCGTGCCAAAAAGATGGAAGTCACCAACGAATGCTTTTGAAGGAAGGAGAAGAAAATATGAAGTGAGATTGAGTAAAACAAGTAAAAAGCAAGGGAGAACCCTCCCTCGCCTATATATAGACAAAGCATGAACGACCTAGATTAAAACAAGTACCTAGATCTAACGGTTTAGAAACTGAGTAATCTCGACCGTTCGACGTGCATTGACCGATGTCTAAGATCGACACACGTGTCGATCAAAGCCCAAACGCCCGCCATTTTCTAACATTTGAAAAGACTTCCATTTAATGAGAATCGACATTTGACATCCCGAGTAGCCATCACCTCGGGAAGAGAAAAATGCTCCTCATTTCTTGTGTAACCTCCACCTCAGGGAACCAAAATGACATCATAATTAACGTACAACTGTCACTTTGGACGAATATATTTCCTTCACTGAGTGCGTCCAGCTCGAGAATATGGGACATCTGATAAGTATGAACAGAGTGGTAGCCTAAGACCGACTGAGAACAAACTAAACAAAATATTAGGACTGATCGACCAATCAAAGGAGAGTAAATAGCTAAAGTTATAGTTAATTAAAATCACAATTTTAGCCGATTGGGGGCACGACATGAGATTATGAAGATCGACCGACTTACAGAGCACTCGGGAATTACTTGAAAAAACCTGCTCGATCAGACCACACGCTCGGTCAGTCAGGAAAAATGACTAAGCCAAGCACCAGTAAAGGTAAACTCCAAAATTAACACCGACGATCTCTCCTGAGATCATTCCATTAATTATCCCAGTAGAAAATTAGAGATCGGATCATCACGTGTCCCGAAGATCTTACTCGGGTTGGTAAATCAGGAATTTACCTCTACCATATCCTGAAGATCTCACCCAGGTCGAGAAATCAGGGATTTACCTCTATCATATCTCGGGATTCATGCATTTGCATCTCTATATATAGCTACTACCTACATACTCCAAAGGTACGCCATTCTTCTATACTTTTACATGTAGTCTCACACCTTTCTATATTCTACAGTCTATAATTATTTTTTACCGCCTCTCCGCTAACTTAAGCATCAGAGGATCATAGGTCGGCACCCCATTGGTGTCTAGATTCTCACATTTTGTAGGACATTGCCGATCTCAAGGAGCCGTTCAGATTCAGACGCCAACAGCTATCTTGGAGCCTAAGATTTAGTTAGAACTCAATCAAACTATAAGGACAAGTATCCAATTGGGAATTAAGTTGGAACTAAATGAGGGGTAAAATGAACATTTTACATCCAAATTTTTCCTATAAATAGAAGGCTTCTTCTAAGAACTTAGAAACATTTTTCCAAACACCCCACACCTCTATAGAAGGCTTGGCTAGAGAGAGAAAGAGAAGGGAGAAAAGAAGAAGAAGAAGAAGAAGAAGAAGAAGAAGAAGAAGAAGAAAAAAGGAAAAATGAGGGAAACCTAAAACTAAGTACTACTTTTTTGAAACAAGGAAGACAACCAAGTAAGAGATCTTCAAGTCCTCTATTTATTTTTTAAAATCATCTTCTTAAACTCATCACTCTCTAAGCTAAAAGAAGATCGACTATAAAAGAATAAATATGGATGAACTCTAACTCAAAGAAAAATACACTTGCTTGAGTTGTAGGAAAAATAGAAATAATTAATGAGACTTATGAAGAAGTCAAGATAAATGATTAAAATAGTATATAAAATGATAATAAGAAGATTTGGAACTTTTCTTGCATGTGCAAGAAAAAAAATAAAGTTTATGGAAGTAGGAGATCCTTTGAGAAATGAACAAAAACAGTGGACATAAAGCCCCATCTCAAATTTTTCGTGCTATCCAAAGAGGACCTGACTGAAAATCTATTTCAAACAGAGTTATTTTAACATTTTATTAACATTTTGATTTCTTGTTAGACCCAAAAACATATTTTAGAATCCTTATGATATTTTTGAACTTTCTGCGTTGTAGTTGTAGAAAAATAAACCATTTTGAGAAATTTTAATTAATTTCAGGAGAATTCCCTAGAGATTAGCCATATATAGAATGAAAGGTATAAGGGTCAAATTTGGCCCAAAAATTATAAACCTCATTTTCATTGGACAAATTTAGAAAAAATTAGATTCTTCCAAACAGTGTCGTTTTTTCACAGACTCTGCCTTATGAATTTTTAAAGCCCTTTTTGTTGGCTGTTGGCTCTTGGTTTCTTCATAACATATTTAGGTAACATACGCATCTAGACTCTATATGTTTTTCATAATACATACACATCTAGACTCTATACGTTTTCCAAAATATTTTAGAAAGGTTTGATATTTTTAAACTATTTTACCACAAGTGGGACATAATCTAAAATCTAAGAAAAACTAAAAGAAATGATGATTCAAAAGGAACAAAGTGCCTAAGCCCAAGGATTTAAGTTCTTAGCAACTTTAATGAACAATTGACACTTATAAGAGTATTATTATGATAATAAAATGCTAAGTGTCCCTCTAGATCAAAGGAACAAGAAGTATGGTTATGCGAACACATATGAGAAAGAGATTCTATACCTAAGGAAGCGGCGTCATTTTGGGTATACCTAAAAGACCTAAGTTATTATCATACTTAAATACATATGAAAAATAAGTGATTTATTCATGAGTGGTTATGAAACCTAGGTCCCAAAAGGGTAGCTGCGAATGAAGGAGTGACGCCTCAGGATTTAAGAGGTGAACCTTGAGACACTCGATTCAGGTGAGAGTGACTAGCAATGCTATAATGAAATATGATGAATATTTATTATCTTAAAATGTTTTGATAACATGCTTGATGAATGATCTCATGAATATTTTTCAAAGAAAGTTCTCTTGTTAATGAAGCTATGTTTTTGGTTCACTCAAACGTGGAGTTGTTTTGTGAAAAAAATTAATAAGAACATGATAAATATTTTTGAGTGAATAATGATGATTTTCATTTGAGTGTGCCAAGTCTTGTGGGTATCCAACCCGTGTATGTTTTCCTTCATGGGTGTATGATAGTCGTTATGGCTTTTGCCCTTTATGGGTGTATGATAGCCTATATAGATTTTGCCCTTTATGGGTGTATGTTGCCCTTTACGGGTGTATGATAGCCTTTATAATATTTTCTCCTTATGGGTATAAGTTGCACCTACCACTGGTGATTAAAGAGTGACCCTTATATCTGCCACTTTGATTAAGTGCGTTGTGAATGAGATTACGGTACCGTCGGAACTCTTGGTCGTTAGGTAAATGACTACTTGTGTACGGTAGAATATGAGTTGGATGTTAAGTGTTATATAAATGCTTGTAAAAAATATAACACTTTGATGTTGAGCCCAATCTTTTCAGTTGACAAAAGTATTTCAAGTATGAATGCCTGTGTTTATGAGAACTTCTCTTATCGGTATGTGAAACTAGTTTTCAATCATATCTCTTTAGAAAAAGTTGTTTTTGTATGTATCATTTTATTATAATGCTAAGTACACTCTTGTAATATTTTTGGTTGAAGATATCAGTACCGGGTAGAGGTCGGTCCACTAGTGCGAGGAGGAAGACTTTTTGAAGAAGATCTTTTGTTTAATTTTTTTTTTTGGGCTGTAATATTTAACCAGGTTGTTATGATCGAGAGACGATAATTTTTTTTTGTGTTTGTGTGGTTGGGAATTGAGTATCCCCTGGAACAAACTTAATTTCTTTATTTAGAAATGGAGTATCTCTTAGTAGTTTATGGACTTTGGTCCTAAGAGATAATTAATTTATCTTGCAAGAATGCTTTACGGGTGATACGAAGTACATCCCTTATCCAATTAAATTAATTTTAATTAGGTAAGCATGTGCCGCACCACTTCGAGTAGGTTAAATCATCCTCTGGGAAGTGGGTGTGGCATTTTAGTATTAGAGCTCTAGGTTATAGATTCTGTAGACATAGTAGAGTCTGGCACTATAGTGGACATAAGTTGTGGCTAGCTAAGTTGAGTCAAGTTTATGTAGGACTGTAGGGTATCATACCCTTGTCTTCGGATGTCTGTTTGACTGGCTTTGAAATCTAATTAAAAATGCATTTTACAGGTGTAGGTTCCTAATAGAATTCATAATGAGTTATCAAATTGGGGAGAACTACCCTATAAGTCTTGGTGAGTCGTTAGACTTAGGGTAATACCTGCAAGTCTTAGACATTTCGGGATTAAGAGACCTTTGTGAAGGAATATAAGTTTTGTATATTCATAACTGGGTCCTAGAGATCGAACCCTAAAGTAATAACAATTCTTGTTTATAATGTAGAAGATGGAGAACTCCGATGAAGCATCATTCGCTCCTGAACAGCAAGATGGGAAAGAACAAGAAACACCACAGCAAGCGGGACAACTGAATCAGGCGGATCAGACCATTAGAATATTAGAAGCAATTAACCTACTAATGGAGATGAATACCAGGCTGATTGGTATGCAAGTAGGAAGGGGTGGTAAATATCGAGCAAAACAATTCAAGAAGTTAGGAGCCAAAATGTTTAATGGGACTACAAATTCCACCGTAGCCGAGAATTGGCTGAAGGATGTAGTATGCATTCTTGATAGACTTGGGGTAGCTGAAGATGATCGAGTTTACCTTGTTACTTTTATGTTTCGAGGAGAAGCCTACAACTGGTGGGAGGCAACTGAAAGATTGCTGAAACTACCTATTCCTGGAGCAGAGCCCTCTACGCCACAGAGGTCACTTGGGCTCACTTTTCAAAGGCATTCGATGAGAAATACAAACCCATGTTATATAAGTACGAGAAGGAACAAGAATTCATAGACTTAACTTAGGAAAAGATGACTGTAGCAGAATACGAGATAAAGTTCATAGAGTTATCATGATACGCCCCACAGTTAGTCCAAGATAAGGAGACTAAGTGTAGGAGGTTCTAAAAGGGGTTAGATTATTAGATCAGGACTAGGATGACAGTCCTGGAACTTAATAGCTATGCTAGTTTGGTGAATAAAGCTCGCATGATCAAAAAAGATGTGAAAGAGGGAGCAGAAAGATGGGAAGAGTTCAGAAAATGCAAGTTCGGTAGCGCATCAGCAGGTAAGGCAAGAAAGAATGAGTCGAGGAATAACACGTTCAAACCGCCAACCTTTAGGAGCCAAATCTATCAATTAACAATGAAGAACTCTGGATTCAAGGGAAACCAATCGAATAAAAGGACTTTCAGTAAGAACGAGCAAGGGAAGTCCTCTACTTGTTATCAATGCGGATCCCCTGATCACTTCATTAAAGATTGTCCAAGTAAATGGAAATGAGTTATCTATTATCGTTGCAATCAACTGGGGCATATAACCTCTCAGTGTGGACAACCAAGAATGCCAGCAGCATCCTCCATTGAAAGCAAGAGGACTGTGAAAAGTGTACCAGCAGAGTCAATGCAGAACAAACAAAAGGGTATTATAGAAAGACCTATTATCCCTTGACGAGTTTTTTCCATCACTAGACAAGATGCACAAGCAACCCCAGATGTGGTGACAGGTACTATTACTCATTTTGGTAAAAATGTTTATGCTCTTATAGATCCAGGATCAACACATTCATTTGTAGCACCTGCTTTCATATCCCAAATAGATGGCATAACACCTGAACTCTTAGGTCACACAGTAACTATTACAAAACCTCTTATGGAGGAAATGATAATCAGAATCGTATACCAAAAATATTTGCTAAAGATAGGTGAACAAGAAATGATAGTTGATATGATGCCGTTGAATATGGTAGGTTTTGACCTAATACTAAGGATGAACTGGTTATCCACCTATCACGCATCACTAGATTATTTTGGGGAGAGAGTAGTCTTTAAGATCCCAGGAGAGGAATAATTTTTCCAAGGCGATAAGGTTAGGACACCTATTCGTCTTGTGTCAGCACTTAAGGCAACTAAACTATTGAAGAAGGGTTATCAAGGATATCAGAAAGGGAGGAACTTTCAAAGATACCAGTTATCCGTGACTTTCCAGATGTATTTTCGGATGACTTACTAGGCATACCAATAGATCAAGAGATTGAATTCACAGTTGACCTATATCCGGACACAACGCCTATATCTATTACACCGTATAGAATGTCTCCTGCTAAATTTCGAGAGTTAAAAGAGTTGATGGATAAGGGGTTGATTAGACACATCGTCTCATCTTGGGGAGCACCTGTGTTATTTGTGAAGAAGAAAGATGGAACCCTAAGGACGTGTATTGATTATCGACAACTGAATACGGTTACAGTTAAGAATAAGTATCATTTGCCCATGATAGATGACCTGTTCGATCAATTGTATTTTCAAAGATTGATTTAAGGTCAGGGTACCATCAGTTAAAATTAAGAAAGTCAGACGTACCCAAGACTTCTTTTTAAATCCGATATGGACATTATGAGTTTGTGTTAATGCCATTTGGGTTGACTAACGCACCTGCCGCATTTATGGACCTAATGAATCGAGTGTTCAGAGATTATTCAGAAAAGTTTGTCATTGTATTCATAGACGATATCCTGATATACTCTTGAAGTGCGGAGGAGCATGTGGAACATTTGAAAGTTTCTTTGCAAACCTTGAGGAAGAATAAGTTATATGCCAAGTTCATTAAGTGTGAATTTTAGCTAAACGATGTGGTGTTTTTCAGGAATATCATATCCAGAGATGAGATTCGGGTAAATCCAAAGAAGATAGAAGTCGTCGTAAACTGGGGGAGGCCAACATATGTAACGGAGATACGTAGTTTCTTGGGTTTGGCTGAATATTATCGAAGGTTCGTGAATGAATTTTTTTTGATAGCGAGACCTCTAACTCATTTGACTCAGAAGAACGTAAAGTTTGAATGGTTTGACCAATGTGATAAAATCTTCCAAGAGTTGAAGAAAAGATTAACGACTGAACGAGTCTTGATAATTCCTTCAGGGAGAGGAGGTTTTGTGGTCTATACTGATGTGTCACACTAAAGGTTGGGTTGTGTGCTCATGTAAGAAGGAAAAGTGACCACCTATGCGTCAAGGCAGTTAAAGAATCATGAGCGGAACTATCCAATACACGATCTCGAGTTGGCGGCTATTGTGTTTACTTTGAAGATATGGTGACACTATTTGTATGGAGAGACTACGGAGATTTACACGGATCATCAGAGTTTGAAATAACTTTTTACTCAGAAGGAGTTGAGTTTACGATAACAAAGATGGCTGGAGATAATCAAAGACTATGATTGTACAATCAATTATCATCCAGGGAAGGCCAATGTAGTCACCGATGCACTTAGCAAGAATTCGTCAAGAAGCGTGGCATATATAGAAGAAGTACGACCGAATTTGTATCGAGAACTATAAACATTAGGAGTAAAACTATCAATGAAGACGGAGACAATCTTACTCGCGAATCTTACATTCTGACCACAGTTGATAAATAAAATTCAAGAGGCTCAAAAGGCTAATTCCCAATTAATGAAGCTGTAGGACGATGTCATCAGAAAAGAAAATAGAGACTTTATAGTTTCGGAAGAATGAGTGCTAATGTATGGGAAGCGTTTATGTGTCCCTAATAACGATGATCTAAAGATGAAAATTCTCGAAAAAGCCCATAGTTCAATGTATGCAATACATCCAGGAAACACAAAGATGTATCGAGATTTACAGGAGCACTATTGGTGGAAGGGAATGAAGAGAGATATGGAAGATTTTATTGCAAATTTTTTGATATGTCAACAAGTAAAGATCGAGCATCAGAGACTAGCAGGGTTGTTACAACCTTTCCCAATACCTGAATGGAAATGGGAACATATTACCATGAACTTTGTGACTGGATTACCACAATCACCTAAGGGTAATGAAGCAATTTGGGTAATAGTCGATAGATTGACGAAGTCGGCGCACTTCCTACCAATTAAGATGACTTTCTCGATGGACAAGTATGCGCGATTGTATATTGACGAGATCGTTCGTTTACATGGTCTGCCAGTATCAGTTGTGTTAGATCGAGATCCCTGATTCACGTTCAAGTTTTGGGTGAGTCTACAGGAAGCTTTGGGGACTATTTTAAAGTTCAGTACAATATTTCACCCTCGGACCGATGGACGGTCGGGGAGAACGATCCAGACTTGGGATGACATGCTTAGAGCATGTGTTTTTGACCTCCCATGCAGTTGAGAGGGTCATTTTCCGTTGATTGAATTTGCATATAACAATAGTTTTCAATCAACTATAGGGACAACACCCTACGAAGCTTTATATGGAAGAAAATGTCAAATCCCAATCTGTTGGGACGAAGTAGGAAAAAGGAAATTGCTCGGACCAGAGATAATCCAGATCACAACTGACAAAATCAAGTTGATTCGAGAGAGACTGAAGCAAGCTCAAGACAGATAGAAAAGTTATGCGGACAATCGACGACGAGATTTGGAGTTTGAAGTGGGAGACCACGTGTTCCTAAAAATATTTTTCTGAAAAGACGTCATGAGGTTCGGGAAGAAAGGAAAGTTGATTCCTCGCTACATCGGACCATACAAAATTATTAAAAGAGTTGGAAGCATGGCGTATCAATTAGCATTGCCCCCGGAGCTATCAAAACTACACGACGTTTTTCACGTGTCTATGTTAAAGAGATATATGCCAGATCCTTCGCATGTTCTAATGGTACAACCAGTCGATTTAAGATTGGATCTATCATATGAAGAAGAGCCAGTGAAGGTGTTGGACAAAAAAGATCAAGTACTGAGAAATAAAATCATATTATTAGTGAAGATATTGTTGCGCAGTCATTCTGTAGAAGAAGTCACTTGAAAAAGAGAGGAGGAGATGCGGCAGAAGTACCCACGTCTTTTTGAATCAGGTACGTTAAAATTTTGGGATAAAATTTTGTTAAGGAGGGTAGAATGTAGCACCCCATAATCTTAAAGACCTAATTATATTCCATAAGGAATTAAGATAAGAAGTCTTGCGAGTAACTTTTCTTAATAATTAAGTTTAGGCGCAAGACATGAAAAACAAGTTGTGGCGCAACTTTTAACCTATGCTAAAACATGAAAATCAAAACGGGCCAAATGATAAAATGCTTATGAAATCTTAAGTTAAGATCCAAAATATTATGAGAATTTAGAATATGGGCTAAACAAATATAATTAAGCCCAATTAAAGTAAGGTCCAAAAATAAAAAGGATAAAACAAGACTAATGAGGCATAATCTTGATTAAGGCCCAAAAGATAATTTGTTTGGGATTATGGGTTAAGAAAATTTTTAAACCCAAAATATAAATATAAATAGTTTCAATTATTTAATTGAGACCCAATAAAATTAATTATTAAGCCCAATACAAATAAATGTCTAAAATTTAAAAAATTGACCCAAAAGAATTAAATTTGGCCAAAATCTATTTTTAATTCTTATGAATTAATAAAATAAAGATAGAATAAATATATATATACATATATACATAAAATTTGAGATTCTCCTAGGAGAGGGGAGTGATTTAACTATTTTGGTGAAAAAGAAAATAAAATGCAAAAAAAATGTGAAAAACACAAAAATATATTTTCTTCAAAAAAATAGTCTTTCCTACATCATCAAGCCTCCCAAAGTCTTTATTGAATAGTGACAATGTACATAAAAGATGATGTGATGAGAGAAGCTTGATGGGACATAAATGAAATAAAAAAAAAGTCATGTCAAAATACTCTTAAATTAGAGAATGTGTTCCCCATTAAACCAAATAAGGTCCTAAGATTTAAGAAAAATAGATTATTCATACCAAATATGGCATAAGAAATCTTGGAGCCCAAGTTTTGGTTTGGAATGAATCAAATTAGAAGGACAAAGAATTCAACTTGAAATTTAATTGAAACTAAATGAGGGATAGAATGATAGCCTTTGCCTATAAATATGAGTTTTTCTCTATCAAATAAATTCATTTGCTCAAGTCCTCTTATCTCCCTTGGAAATTCGGTGGAGTGGAGGGAAATAAAAGAGAAGAAGAAGAAAGAAGAAAGAATGAATGAAAGAAATAAAGAAGAAAATGAAGAAGAAAAAAGGATGAAAGCTTAAAGGAAAGTCATATCCATTGGAAGTAAGGAAGATAACTAAGTAAACTATCTTCAAAACCTTCCATTTCTTACTAAAAATCATCTTCTTAAACTTATTGCTCTCTAAGCTAAATGAAGATCAATCATGAAAGAACCAAATATGGATGAACCCTAACTCAAAGAAAAATTGACTTTCTTGAGTTATGAAAAAATGAAAATAAATAATGATACCCATGGAGAAGTCAAGATAAATGACTAAAATAGTATATAAAATAATAATAAGATTTGGACCCTTGATTGCATGTGTATGAAAGAAGAAAGTTAATGGATGTATGAGATCATTTGAGAAACATACAAAACAGTGACAATAAAGCACATCAATGAATTTTTTTGCTAACCAAACAAAGCCCAAATAAAAATTTATTTTTAAAAGAGTTAGTTTAGCATGTTATTAACATGTATGAGTTTTGGTTGGACCCAAAAATATATTTTAGAATCTCTATGCCATTTTTAAACTTTCTACGTCGGAGTTGCAGAACAACAGACTACTTTGAGAAATTTTAATTAATTTCAGAAAAATCTCCTAGAGATGATCCATATATGAAAAGAAATGTATAAGGGTCTAGTTTCACCCAAAAATTATAAACCTTATTTTTGCTGTACAGATTTTGAGGAAACTGAATTCTCCCAAACATTGTAGTTTTTCGACAGTCTGTTCCATATGAATTTTTAGAGACCTTTATGTTGACTGTTGGCTCTCGGTTTCTTCATAAAATATTTAGATAACACCCGAATCTATCATCTATAATGTTTCTAGAATTTGAGAAAAGTTAAGAGACAAAATCTAGAATTTCACAACATATTAGATATTATAAACATATATATATATACACCACAGCCATTAGCCACAAATAATTAGAATATATTAAATATTGCATATATATATGTGCACACAAAAAGTATTTTTTAACATTCTTATTATTAAATAAAAACCACTCAACTTATCTATCTGACTCGCTATTTTTTTCATCTTTGTGTTGGAAGATATTATATATTATAAACATATATATATATATATATATATATGTTTATAATATCTAATATGTTGTGAAATTCAATTTTTCAACAAG
>JAUTBS010438137.1:0-15602 GCA_032361285.1 Aequorea victoria | reverse complement strand
CATATGTGATAATTTTAATGATTGAGATCTTTTAATTTAATAGTTGAAAAAGAGTAGAAAGAAAAAATAAGTGTGTTCCACATTTAATTGAATCTATACAGAAAGTGTTAAGTTTTTTTTTCCTCTTAATATTTCAAAACTAATTATCAATGTACTATTTTGCGCAAATAAAGAATATAAAAGTATTATTATATAAAAATTAATTTGTGGATCTTGAACTATCTATATTACAATATAATTTTTTTTTGAAATTGACATTTATATATCAATCCAAAAGATATCTTTTCTCCAACTTCAATTAATGATTAAGATAAATTATTTACTTTTTATCTTCTTTCAAATTTACTTTTTACTTCAATTTTATTTTATTTTAAAACTCAACTTGCAATTAAACTTTTTACTTACAATCAAATTTTTATTTAGTTAATGGGATTTGTGTTAAAAAAATAGTTTTTTACCTTTAAATTTGTATTTTTCAAAATTAACTCATTTTTTATTTTGAGAAGATTGACCATAGTTTCAAATAAATAATAAATCATTGACGCTACTTTGATATTTTAAACATGATTATCATTAATAATTAAATTAAAATTTTAATTGCTCCTCCTAAATTCACTTGTTAAATTTTATTCAAATTACTTTGGTTGTGTTGATACTTTATTTAGGCACGAATTTAAAATATGATCTATTTTAATTAAAATTTGTCACACCCCAACTCGGAAGCATTATCGGCCGTGGACCACGGGTCTCAGCCCAATGAGTCATGAAACTCTTAATCATTCAAACAACTAACAATATGCTAAAAGATCCAAACTGCAGGGGTTTAATAACCAAAATTCATAATAATCAATTGTGGGTGACAAACAACCCATTAATGTCACAACCAAAATGTCGTCCAAAAAGCAACTCCTAATCAGGTAATACTGTCAAAAAAATGCAAAATGCAATGATTGTTCTAAGAGGTCATAAATCCTGGATCCCTTAACACGACCGAGTTCTTCTACTCGCTTTTTTACTGATTACCTGAAAAGGTTAATTACAACGTTAGTTTATAACTGGTGAATGAAAAGTATGCATAATAGAATACAGGTCAAAAACTAAAAATTTAACATAACTTTAATTAAACGTAATCATGGCATGAGGAGCATAAACATTTTTTCTTTTTTGTCAAAATATTCATGTTTTGAAATTACCACAACATCTCGTTATCAATGACGAGTAACAAATATTTCAAACTGGATATTAGAGATGCCAACAACATACTCAGGACATAATAATGTCAATAATGGTATAGTGATGTGATCATCAATCAAATACTGTGGGAACCATCAACAAACCACAAGAATCTGCTGGGTATAAAAGTAACCAATACCAACATACATAATACTCAGGGCATATTCGACCCATTGGATCTAAAATCGAACATAGAGTCACCGTAGGATGACGCCTGCATCTTTTCCTAAGACGATCCAGTTTAGGTCACTGGAACTCCCGGACTGTCCCTTAAATCGTTGAGCAACTAGAGTAACCACGAGATTCAAACCGGTTCTTTTTTCTAGCGGGCAGAGTCACCTCCGTAGAGATCTGTTCCCTGAACTTTCACAAGATCCCAAAAAAAATCTCATAATCGCACCATAATATGTAAAGAATCTTTTGTAAATCATACAAGTACATATATGCCATGAGTTTCATCAGAGAATTTGATAACAGTACATTTCAAAGAATTTAGTTATATATACATATATTTCTTTTTAACATAAAAATGGAATATGGAGAATTTATTAAAAAATACGTAGCATGCCAAATCACTCACCTGAAATTCAAAAAAAATACAATACGCAACAACAATGGCAATGTACGGGTCAACGTCACCCTAATTTATGCAATGTTGTATCATAATCAATAACTAATGCTAACTAAACGGGATTTAATTACCAAGCGAAACCTCCCCCTTTTACAAGTTTTGAAGTTGTTTCAGGTTTTAAGTTAAGTATTAATTGATTTAGATAGTCATTAAACTGGTACCCAAATAGGGCCTTAGCTCAGGATTGATACAGAAAGGTTTTAGGAAAAACTCAGCATTTTGAGTCGACACAAAAAGGTTATGAATCGACCCAACAGAGAAGACTCTTGGTAAAAATGTCTCACAGACGACCATGAGTCGACTCAAGAAAGATCATGAGTTGACCCAAAGGTGTCACTCTCGGCATAAACTCCCCACGGGTGACCATGAGTTGACCCATCGAAGGCCATGAGTTGACCCAAATGTGTAACTCTCGGTATAGCCAATAACAAGCGACTGTGAGTCGACCCAAAGAGCTGGTGAGTCGACCCAAAGCAATGTGAACTGATACAACACTGTGTTAGTCGACCAAAGCAGATGTGGGTCAACCCAGACAGGAATGAGTCAACCCAAAGCAACCTTGAGTTGACCCAAGACAAGAGTGGGTCGACCCAAACGAAGGTCTAAGAAAGAACCGAGACCTCACCATCATGAGTTGACCCAACTTTCACGTGAGTCAATCCAATCCACAGGTGAAGAATCTAAGTTCTAAGGAATTTGAGTCGACTCAATCTCAAGGTGAGTCGACCCAAAGTCGTGAACCAAAAATTTCACAGCGTGCAATCTTGAGATTTCAGGAATCTTTTCTTTCTTTATTCCTCAATATTATTATTTATATTTATTTTATCATATGCATGTGTAGATATATATACATAAACGTATATATATAATGTATTTTTATACATAGATCTTTCTGTTATCATACGTATATGTATCAGATTATATTATTATTATTATATATATATATCAATATATATATAGATCTATTTTTATAATGGTGCATGTGTATGATACATTTATACATACATATATATATATATATATCTGTTTATATATCGTGAAACAGAGAGTGAGAGGGGGACAAACCAGAGAGTAAGAAAGAAGGCTACAGATGACGATAGTTGCACATGTGATGGATGGCGACACCGACGATGATAGAATCACTGGTGAGTTATGGCGATGTTGCGCTGGTGGGTTGCGTCGTTGGTGGTGGTGAGAGCAGAGCTCGGTTGGCTCCACTGATTTTGTGAGGAAAGAGCAGAGGCGAGAGAGGAAAATCGCTTAGGGATTGCAGAGGGAGATGAGATCACGGAGAAGGGTGAAGACAACTTGATATAGATAACTAACTGATGCTCCTTCGAATTCATCTAAATTCCAAGATTCTCTCCATCGAATTTATCTTTCTGTTAATCTCAGATATCCATATATTACTAATGAATTATCTTACTGTTTGAATAAAAGAAAATATAATTATCTTTGTTTATTAAATTTCAGAATTATTTATACCCTTTCTGTTTATTTTTTGTTATCTTTATTATCACTATTATTATAATTACAAATATTTATTTATTTAATTAATTTCTTCTTACCAATTGTATAATTTAATAATTTATCATTTAAAATTCTCGAATTTTTACAAAATTAAATTATATTGATAGTGTTTTTGGGCATGTGTCATACGCTAACCTATATTAGAATAGAGAATGATTTGATGTAACATTTATCTTATGTGATAATTTTAATGGTTGAGATCTTTTTATTCTAATGATTAAAAAAGAGTAGAGTAAGTGAGAGGAGAGAGAATAAATATGTGAGTTTTATATTTAACTGAAGTTTTATAAAACATTTTAAGCTTGTTTTTTTTTCTCTTAATATTTCAAAACTAATTATCAATGTAAAAAGGAAGAGTCGAGATTTCTATTTTTAATACATTAAAATAACAAAATTATGTCTTGATTTAATAAAAGGGAAGATCCAAGATTTCTATTTTTAAAACATTAAAATAACAATATTATGTCTTGGATTTAATAAAAGGGAATAGCCAAGATTTATATTTTTAATACATTAAAATAACAAAAATATGTCTTGATTTTGTTCACTCACTTTTGGTCGAACAATACTTACATTTTATTGGTACAACCTATGGAGCCCATATCATAGAGCTTACAAATTAAATTAATGAAAAAATAAATATTATTATTTTCACAATTTTCTTCACTACTTTATTTTTTATTTTCTCGACTTTCACTATATTTGAACATATAATTTTCAAGATAAATAATAATAGCTCTTATGTTTGTAATTAAAGTAATTATAACAAATCAAATTAAACCTATAAAATACTGGTGGTTCATTAAAATCTTATAACAAATTTTGATATTGAAATATAATTTAATGGTTAGCTTCATCTAATACAATCCAATAGTTAACACATTTTTCTTCTTTTTTTTTATAACTTTTACTTTTAATACTTTTTTTTTCTTATTAAATTGACTTTCTCTTCTCTCTATATTACAACTTATTATTCTTTCTCATAATTTTTTTTCTTCCATGCATATTTTCTCGAAAATTCATATTTCATGCTCTCTCTTTTCCCTTCTCAAATCGGAACTATAAAACAGAAGACAGTAAAAAAAATTATTTTTATTTTTGGGAAAAAAATCATTCTTTCTTCATCTCTCTCTAATTTCTTAAATTAACTTTCTATTCTCTCTCTAATTCAAATTATTATCCTCTGTCATAATATTTTTTTTATGCACATTTTCGACAAAAAATCATACTTTCTTCTCTTCTCAAATTGGAACCAAAATAGAGAACGATAAAAATTATTTTTTAAATATATGTTTGAGAAATATTATTTGTCAAACTACTTAGTGTTACCAATTTGAATTGTGTCAAATTATCTTCAGAGTGACTTTAGGCACGAGCCATTTCATAGTCTCTAATGGGTGATTATATTCACACACAATTATTTTCTACACATATTTTTATTTATTTATTTATTACAATTCTATCCCTCATTCAAGGCACTAAAATATCATAATCTCTAACCTCCCAAACCCTAACCATCGCCACATTTGTGCCACCCCTGCCACCCATTCCCCAACCCCCGCCACCCCTCTATCTCCTTTCCCAGCCCCACCCTAACCCCTCAACACAGTTCGTCGCCCTCCACATTCGCGCTACCCACATCCCCATCGCCTCCAGTCGCGCTGCTCCCACCCTCTCATTCTCTCCCTCTGCGCACTATCTCCTCTCACCTCTCTCCTCGCTACTTCTGACAACCATTCGAATTTACATGACTGAACGGATGACTCCATTTGGATGACCATGGCAGAACAACCTTCAATAATTTGATCATAAGTCGCCGAAAATCTCTCTTAGCTCGGCCCTAAGTTGCCAAATACTTTTGTGACACCCCGATTTTTCAGAATATCTAGAGCGATAATTAACTATAATTTTAGAGAATACTTAATTAAATAACCCATACATTCCAAAAATAAATCATTCAACTTAACATGTTACATCACGACATTTAATTCTTAATAAAAGGTGGTAAAAGAAAAATTAAGATTTTTTAACAATTCCGAATTATGAAGCTTAGAATCTAAACTAATCATTGTTGAGAAGTCCACGGCTCCTGCTGTTCATCCTGATTGTTTTCTGCGTTCCCATAATCTACATCGAGACCTAACATAAAACGCCATGAGCTGCGAAACTCAGAGAAAACATAACTAAAAACTAACAAAATCTAATATACACACATACAACTTTTTATCAAACAATCACAGAAGAAATAATGAAATACAGAGTATGAGAAAATGTATGCTTATGTTTTATTTTCAAATTCTAGGGTTATTAACTATGTGATTTTTAAGATTAATTCATCCGAAAATAGATTCTTCTATCCCAAACCTCATAGAAATGAACACCATGATTAATCAAAAACTCTCCTTGTAAGGTAATGACTGCATAGCCGAGCTATATTCCCAACGATGCCATTCAAAATACAAGGGCGTAACATATGGTCGGACAACTGACCATGACAATCCGATACTAATGCGCCACAGCGGTGTAGGCTTTGTACATGCCACCGAAGCTACTTAAAGAGTTTCGATACAAAGTCGGTGCCATTCCAGGGTCCGTGACACACAATTTATTAGTCAAGCCTCCTTTTTTTAATTTTGGGAACATGCCCATTTACAACCAACCGAAATTTTTTTCGTTCATTCATTTATTCATCACTTAATATACTTGGTGAACGGAACCCGTATCCCAACCCAATGATGGTGATGAACTAACAACATATGAATATGGAAAAGAATATACTTTATATTTAATGTAGGAAACTATGATATGTGATATTATTTTAATCAATTAAGTTACCAACAAGAATATGTCAAATAAAATACATTCCATAAGCTTAGACTATACATGACATTGAATATACCCAAATAATATTTAAGCATGAAATAATTGATAAGTATGACACATAATTAAGAATACAACATCACAATACTTTACACATCAAAATAGAGCAAAAAAATAGAATTTACAGATCTGTGCATCTTCAAAAAAAAATAAAAAATGATATTTAAACTCCATAATAAACTTTTATAAAAATCATAGGCATAATATAACGTGTTAGGGTCATTTAGAAACTGACTTTGCACGAAACAAATTTATAGATAGGGAGAATTAAATAATTCACCAACAGTGTTACAGATTCGCACCTCTTTAGTAAAAATGGGGTATCTTTGTGTACAGAACTCCAAATGATGTGAAACTAATGGAGTTAGGTTCCTAACTTACGTATCTAACTGTAACAAGTGGTTTCATGCAAAAATAATAGTTTTATGAGAAATGGTAGTCATTTTAAGTAACTGGTTAGAAACAGTTTCTGGACCAGCAATTAAGAAAATTCAACTTGGTGATGAAAATAATTTTATTTGGCTAAACCAAACATTGTGGGTGTTCTAAACATCCTAATGCAACTTTAGTTAAAACATAAATTGAAAATAAAATTTTTAAGTATTTTTAATTATTTTTCCAAAATCATGGCAGTCAGTAGTGTTTTTATAAAATTCAAGCTTAAGCCACATACTTCCTCTTTAACTACCATTCATGCTTAAATTTCTCTAAAATATGATTCTTATAGATTTTAAATGACAAATTTCAGATCCTTTAACTAAGAAGTAATCATGCATAAAGATGGAATAGATGATCCATTCACATGCATGCATCAAGAACATGAAGAACAAGAAAGAGAGAAATTTATTCTTTGATAAAAATAAATATTGTAGAGATGTTTGATCTAGAGTTTTTAGATAGATTTCCTACCTTGTAAATGAAGATTGAAGAAGTGAAGAAGATTTTGAGGTTGGTGATGGTGATGCTCCTTCAAAATTTTCAAGAATTTCCTAGAAACTTTTTCTCTTCTCTTTTTCCTTCTTCTTTTCTCTCCTTCCTCTCTCTCTAAAACTTAGTAATAATATTCAGATTTTTTTCAATGAGGCATTTGGTTAAGAGGGAGGAGAAGAAGGGTTTAAATAGTTTCACCTTTTGACTTTTGTAATAATGAGCCATGATGGTTGGTGTAAGATGTTGTGATTTTTGGCCAATCCTATTGCATGCAACTTCATGATGAGACATATTTCTTGCAAGATGGTGCAAATAAGGGAAATGGGAAAGGGGGCAGTCAGCCATGGGGTTTTTAATGGTTTAAATAATTTTTATTTTGCTCTTTTAGCATTTTGAAAGGTATATGATGTATAATTTTTACAAGAAAATAACTTAAAACTTAATTTAATGCATCTATTAAATTAAAAAAGAAATTATATAAGACTATTTTTATATTTTTATTATACATTTGTTTTGTGCTAATACACATGTATTATTTTGGTGTATATTGTTATTAATGTACCATGTGTTTTGTTGTGTGATCCTTAAAATTAATCTTTGTGAGTTTTTAATTTAAACTTGTGGAATATACTTTAAAAATTATGAAATATGAGAATTATAATTTAATTTTAATTATGGTGTCAAAATCTTAATTTATTGTGTTATTAATTTTTCTTGTAGTCTGGATTATTATCATTTAATTATTCAATTTAGGTGTTATTTTATCCAATTCACTTTAATTAAATATTTTAATTTATTTAATTTAAAATTTGAAATTATTATTTTAATTATTTCTAATTTAAAATTCTTGGGTTCTTACAATCTAACCCCCATAAAAGAAATTTTGTCCTTGAAATTAAAACGTATCGTCGCCTTTGAATAGTCGAGGATGATTGACCCGCATTGCATCATCTTGCTCCCAAGTGGATTCTTCCACTCCTCAGTGCTGCCAAAGAATTCGGATTAGCGGGATAATCTTGCCGCGCAGAATCTTTTCTCGGCGATCTAATATTCTGATGGCTTTTCCTCGAACGTGGCATCTGCATCCAATTTGATTTCTTCCTAGTGGATGATGTGAGAAGGGTCGGGTTCATACTTCCTTAGCATTGATACATAAAAAATGTCATGAACTCTAGCGAGCTACAGTGGCAAGGCTAGAAGGCAAGCTAATGCTCCGACTTTCTTTATGATTTTGAACGGTCCAATAAACCGTGGCGCGAGTTTCCCTTTCTTTTCGAAACATATAACTCCATGTCGGGGTTGGATCTATCTTCGGAGTCTTTCTCAACTTCTAAACAGTAGTCCTTCTTGCTGTAGGTGGTGTAGCATTCATTTTCTTCCTCTATAGATGTTCACAATCAGAAATCTTCCTGGTGTTCGATGCTAGGCATCAGTCAATGGTATCAGGTTCAACGAACCTTTCAATCAAAGATTGAAAAATCTAAAACCCTAAGTGTCATAAATGAGTCATGGGTTCTAGTCGTTCTGGTTCTATTTCCAAGGCTTCCATGCGTATAACAACATTAAACGAATATAAGGTTCTGGTAGCAAACAAAATCATATGCCATAAAGTAGGAACATACTTTGGACAACTTATCTTTCTTGAGCCTCTTCTCTTTGCAGGGAAAAAACTCGTCCAGTTGCGTTTTGGTTTCTATTGACTTTGTTTTGGTTGTTGATCGGTCATTCATTCAGTACTCGTTGTTGTTGGTCTTGTTGTTGGGGATGTTGTTGTCTTTGCCAGTTCCCTTGCCCTTGAGAGAAATTTCTCCACTTGTGTCCTTCCTGTCCGCACCTGAAGCACTTCATGATGTAGTGGTTCCTACTACTTTTTCCTTGCCAACTTCCCCAGTTCTTCTGAAGCGGGTATTCGTCATAAGGTTTTTGGAATTGGGTGTTCCTGTTGTGTCTAATAGGACCTCCTCGATTGTTGTATTTGTTCTTACCGTTGTTGTTGTTGTTCCTCTACTGGTAAATCCTCTTAGAATTGTTACTCTCTTGCTCCAAAAGCAGGGCCGTGTTGACCACTTCAGCGTAAGTGGAAAGTTGCATTCCCACCACCTTTCCTCAAATAGAAGGTTCAAAGCCCCACTCGAATCGTCGTGCTTTGGAACAATTGCGGTAGCATGCCTAGCTAGTTCTCCAAATCGAGTAGCGTACTCCGTTATTGTCAACCTTGCCTGCTTTAGCTCTAAAAATTATTACATCATGTCTTGGCATAAAGCGTTGGAAAAATATTTCTTCATAAATAGGTTCTCAAACTTCTGCATTGTGTTGACGGTCTGAGAACCTTTTGTGGATGTTCACCAATGATCAGCCTCTCCCTCAAGCCGATAGGTTGCTAAATCGATTCGGTCTGCGTCATGTTAAATGTTCATCGTATCTAGGATCTTCTTTATCTTCCTCATCCAATTATCAGCCACTTGGGGGTTTGGCTCCCCACTGAAGACTGTCGGTCGCTGTCGACGAAATTCGAAAAAAATTGATGTACGCTCGCTTCGCTCCAGGGGTTGCTCCCTAGGTGGTTGAATTGCTGCAACGATAGTTCTGAGAAGTTGGGTAAGCTCGCCTTCTATCCTAGGTGCAGGTGCAAGGATGTTGACATCGGGCACATTATCGTTCTGAACTAGAACTTGGTCGTCGTCCATTGATGTGTTATTGTCGTGGTCTGACGTATCATTATTGTAGATTATTGCTCGTGATCGTACTTATCCTCCGGCCATTTGGTTCACTGATGTGGTTCTGTTATGGACTTAGTGTGGTGAATCCTTTCGTTCTGAGGGCCGAACAATACAACTTGATTGTGATAGCTTGAATGATGAGCATGTGCTGATAGGCGGGCGTTTAAAGCGCCATTAATGGGAATTTAATGCGTGGCAGGGTACAATCAAATCCCTCTGAAGAGCATTCAATGTTTAGTTAATAGGCACAAGGTTCTCACCACAATGATGACTGCTCTACATAGGCAGAGCTAGACTCAGCCTGGGAGAGAAAGACAGCAGAGATAATGACATCATGACAAAGATATTTTGTCTCCAGAGCCTTCAACCCATTCTATAAATATGAGGGCTCCTCTACAGGTAAAAGGGCCCCCGATGGAAAAAACATTCCACTTCTTCATACATTCGCTTACATATTCTTTCTCGATTCATATTGAGCCCTGTTCTAATTCAGTCATCGGAGGGAAATTCTGGCGAAGAGACCCCGCCGGGCAGTAACCTTATTTCTTCATTTTAGGAACGACCGAGCTACAGTGGGGCCAAACAAAAGCCCCAATCGAGGGATCCAAGCCTGGTTCGATCCAACCTGACTCGTACACCACTATGAGTTTTCATGCTCGCACATTTGGTGCTGTCTGTGGGAAGATATCGATAACTAGATGAGCTTGATCCTGCCTCATGTCATCTCCATCCAGTTCTGCCGCAAAGCCAAACGCTACTTCATGTAAATTTCTCTCTATCTCTTTTTTAGCTCGGATTGACTCCCTAATACCACCAAAAGGATTTTCCCTCCCCAAGTTTAATTTCTATGATGCCAAAATAGATCCCAATGTGCATATCAATTATTACCGACAGATGATGACATTGTGGAGTAACAATGACTCCCTTCTGTGTAAAGTCTTTCCATCCAGCCTCGGTGAGGCTAGTTTAAGGTGGTTCGACAAATTGTCAGCATCTTCTATTGTTAGCCGGGAAGAGCTAGTCACTGCCTTCGTGGCACGGTTTGTAACTTGCAGCAAAGTCCCCAAGGCTATCGACACCCTCCTGGCACTTAAGCGAGGCAGAACAGAATCCCTGTGAGCTTATGCCAACAGATATTGGGAGATATATAACAAAGTGGATCACTGCAGTGAAGACATGGCGGTAACAGCCTTACACCTGGGACTCATCCAAGGGAGCAAATCAAGAGGTACTCTGACAATTGAGCCACCTAAAACTATTGCAGAATTAATGAGGAAAGTCGAGTAATACATCCGAAAGGATGAGGATTTCGGGATGGCCGAACAGGGAGGAGTCGGCTCAAGTCCCAAGCTCACGACAGGAAGCTCAAACGAATAAGGGGGAGGAGGGTCGAGCAAAGTATTTTGGTCTGGACAAACGCGATGCGGGTTACAAGAACACGCGGATGGCCATCAACACTGTGTTTATCGAACCTATATACAAAATGTTGACCTATATCAGGAATATGCCCTATTTTCAGTGGCCTGCTAAAATGTTAGAAGTCTCTATACAAGTGACCGCCCGAGCAGGAATTCAGATGTGATGCTCCTACCATAGAGAGTGAGGACATCGAACCACAGATTGTTACGCCTACAAGAAGCATCTCGAAGACTTGGTCAAATAGGGTCATCTTAAGGAGTATATAGACGGACAGGGCCGAACTAATTCTGGAAAGGCCGATCCAAGAGAGATGTCGGCTCCTCTAATTATTCCAAGTAGAGGAGATATATCTATGATACACAGGTTGATGGAGCACAACCAAAAAAATGGTCTTAGGGCTTGAATCCAAAAATCTCGACACAGCCAAGCGGTTATGACCGTCCAAACAGTGGGAAAGCCGAGGACTAACACCCAGAGGGCCGAGATAGCTTTTACGAAGGAGGATTCATACAGGGTTCAACACCCTCATAATGATGCACTTGTCATAACACTGAATATGGCCGGCTTTAATGTCAAACATCCTGGTAGATCAGGACAGCTCGACTGAGATCATGTACTATAGCCTATTCAAAAAGCTCAGTCTCGACGAGCAGGACCTGACCCTATCCCTGACCCCTGGTAGGGTTCAACTCCCAGGCAGTATAGCCCATAGGTCGGGTCACCATCCCCATCAGAGTCGGCTCTGTCGCTATAGAAATCGACTTTCTTGTGGTGGATGTTCCCTAGGCTTACAACGCAATAGTTGGACGGTCTTGGCTTCATGAGTTGAAGGCGGTACCCTGGACCTATCATCAAATGTTGAAGTTCCCCACTGAATCAAATGTAGAGGTAGTGTACGGCGATCAGATCATCTCAAAACATTATTTTTTGGCCGCCCTCAAGTAAAAGCGACCGGGGGGCAAGTACAACTGGTGGAGGTTCTCGATTATCCAATCCAGGAGGATGCTGGAATTACGGCCGAGCAGAAAGCAGTGGAAGGCCTCCTTATCGTCCCCGTCATGGGGGTAGTCCTAAAATGTTCTTCTTGATTGGTTTCACCCTAGGGGAGGAGGAGAGATCACAGCTTGTGGACTTCCTCTACATGCACCTCGAGGCCTTCGCCTGGACACCATATGAGATGCTAGGGATTGACCCCACATTCATTCAACACCAACTCAACGTCAATTCGGCCTATAAATCGGTCAAATAAAGGAAGCTGTAGTAGAGGAAGTGGCTAAACTTCTTGAGGCAAAGGTCATAAGATAAGTCCAATACCCTGACTGGTTGTCTAATACGGTAGTGGTAAAGAAGAAAATGGGGCAATGGAGGGTGTGCGTTGATTTCACAAAGTTGAATAAAGCCTACCCAAAGGATAGTTTTCCTCTCCCAAAGATAGATCAATTGGTGGATTCTACGGCAGGGCATGAGTGGATGAGTTTCCTCGACGCCTATCGCGACTATCATCAGATCGCTATGTTCACGCCCGACCAGAAAAAAACTGCTTTTATCACCCCCAGGGGCACCTATTGTTATACCGCCATGCCCTTTGGGTTAAAAAACACTGGGGCTACTTATCAGAGGATGATCACAAGGATGTTCGGCCATATGATGGGCCGAACAATGAAAGCATACATTGATGATATGGTAGTCAAGACCAAGGAGTTAAGAGGCCATTTGGCCGACCTACAAGAAGTGTTTAGCGTCCTGAAGCAACATAAACTCCGCTTAAACGCCTCCAAATGTGTCTTTGGCGTCAGCTCGGGTAAGTTTCTCGGGTTCTTGGTCATTTATTGTGGCATCGAAGCGAATCTAGACCAAATCTATGCACTTCAGAGCATATAACGGCCCACTTCAGTCAAGGAGGTGCAAAAGCTTACGGGAATGGCCGCGGCTTTGAACTGGTTCATCAACCACTCTTCGGATAAGTGTCGCCCATTCTTTCAAGTTCTGAAAAAACATGCCAAATTTCTCTGGACCGTAGAGGTGGACCAAACCCTTGAATCATTGAAAAGATACCTCGCTCAACCTCCACTTCTATCTACTCTGGTAGCCGAAGTGGTTCTACTTTTATACCTCACCATCTCGGCACATGCAGTAAGCGGTGTTCTTATACAAGACAACAGAAATACCCATCAGTCGGTCTACTATGTCAGAAAAACACTCTCCGATGCTGAAACACGCTATCTTTCCATGGAGAAGCTCACGTACGCTCTGGTCGTTGCCTCTCGAAAGCTAATCTATTACTTCCAAGCTCATCCCGTCACAGTTATAACTAAATATCCGCTGAAAGCCCTACTGGGTAAAGCCAACCTCAAGACCCAGGTCGTTGAGCTTGGTGAACACCATATCAATTATGAGCCACATAACGTCATCAAGGCCCAGGTCTTGGTAGATTTCCTAGCCAGATTTTCTTCATTCTCGGCACTAGCACCCACCGACATACTTATGCCACCCGAAAGAGAGGACATTGTCTCACCTTCGGTCCTGACTTCATTCGATGAGAAGGGTACTATCTCGATAGGGGACCCCTCCCAGACTGAGCTAGAGGGGCATGGTGAAGGAGTTTTATGCAGTAAGAAAACCCTTACAGACGAAGCCTGGAATTTGCACGTAGATGGCGCATTGAACGACAGAGGGGCAGGAGCAGGAATCGTGCTCACCTCCCCGGATGAGGTCGTATTGGAGAAATCTATAAAGCTAGGCTTTTATGCCTCAAATAATGAGGCAGAGTATGAGGCCCTTCTGGCTGGTCTGTGAGCAGCAAAAAGGCTTCATGTGGCCGAGTTAGCCATATACAATGGCTCCCAGTTAATTGTGAATCAGTTGACCGGCCTCTATGAAGCCCGAGATGAAAGGATGTCTCGATATTTGGCAGAGGCCAAAAGAGAGCTAGAAGACTTTAGAGCATTCCACATAAAGCAGATAGGCAGAGACCTGAATGGCCACACTGATGCTCTAGCATCCCTTGCCTCGGCATCAACCTTCGGAAGCCCGAGGGTGGTTACAATAGACTTTCTGCCATGACCGAGCATTGAGCATGTAGCAAGCTGAGATGATGTACTCCCCGCCAAGCTCTGCCTGAGTCGGATGGACCCTAGTATGGCTTTCATTAAAACTAATCAGCTGCCTACAAAAAAGAGGGAGGCACATAAAGTAAGACTCAAAGGTGCCAGATTCTGGCTCTCACTAACAGATAAGCTCTGTCAGAGGTCCTTCACCGGGATGTACCTATTATGTGTACATCCGAGCTTGGTAGTAGACTTACTTTTCAAAATTTATGAGGGAATCTGTGGAAGCCATGTCGGGGGTAGATCCCTAGCACACCGAGCCATCACATAGGGCTACTGGTGGCCGTACATGTAGAGGGATGCCCAATAGTATATTCAAAAGTGCGAGAAGTGTCAGAAACTTGCTTCCCTTATTTACTAACCGACCGGGAAACGCTCTCCAATCGTGAGCCCTTGGCCCTTCGCTCAGTGGGGTCTGGACATCGTGGGACCCCTTCTGAGGGCAGTGAACAATAAACGATTCATTATAACTGCCACAGATTATTTTACCAAATGGGTTGAGGCGGAACCCTTAGCCAACATCAGGGAAGCTGATGTAAAAAACATTATCTGGAAGAATATCATCACGAGATTTGGGATTTCAAGAGCTCTCATTTCGGACAATGGGATCCAGTTTGATGGCAATGTATTTTGGGCATTCTTGACCGAGCTGGGTATAGATTTCTATAATTCTACTCCAGCCGACCCACAATGCAATGGAAAGGCTGAGGCTTCAAACAAAATGATATTGGATGGGATTAAGAAGCGGCTGGAAAGGTCGAAGGGAAAGTGGGTTGATGAACTTCCCAATGTGTTGTGGGCATACTGGACTACGTCTCGCCGAGCCACGAGAGAAACTCCTTATTTAATGGCCTATGAAATGGAGACAATAATCCCCTTAGAGATTGGTCTCCCTACCATGAGGTCCAACTCATTCACCCCGGAGAGCAATGCCGAGATCCTTACAAGGGACCTAAACCTGGTAGAAGAGCGTAGGGAGGCAACCCTGATCAGAATGCAGGCATACCAGCATGAGATGGCCAAGGAGTACAATAAAAAGGTCAAACCTCGTTTGTTTGGTCCTGGGGACCTAGTTCTGAGAAAGGTGATGTGTAATACCAAAGTATCGACTGACGGGAAGCTAGGTGCAAATTGAGAGGGGCCTTACATAAT
>JAUTBS010438027.1:0-15605 GCA_032361285.1 Aequorea victoria | reverse complement strand
TATTCATGGAAGACTCTCATGTGAGGAGAGGCTTGATGTGACTAAAATAAAAATAAAATAAAAATAAAAAAGTCTCCGAAGTATTCTTAATTTTAGGGAATGTGTTTCCCAAATAAACCAAACATGTCTTTAAGTCTATGAGAATTAATTTAATGGATCCAAATATGGTGTTATCTATCTTGGAACCCATGATGTGGTTAGAATTCAACCAAACTAGAAGAACTAAGTAGCTAACTTGGAATTTAGTTGGAACTAAATGAAACGTAATTTGGTCATTTAAGCCTAAATCTATGTATAAAAATAGAGACGCGGAATTCAAGAAATCATTTTAGTTCCCCCCCCCCTCTCTCTCTCTCTAATTTAGGTGGAAGAAGAATAATAATAAGAAGAAGAAGAAATGAAGAAAGAAAAACAAGGAGCAAAGGAATATCTCTTCCAATGATTTTCATTAAAGGTTAGTGCCTCTTGAATCTAATCTCTTAAATTCTTGAATCACATCTTAAATCACCTATAAATTATATTCATGAAACTTAGAACAAAAGGGAAGGTGATAGAACACACCTAGAAAGAAGAAATGACATATCTTATGAAATCATTCTAAGATTCTATTTTAAAGATTCAAAAACTAAAATGTGTAAAGAGGCTCAAACCATAAATAAAATTCAATTCTGGAATTTTTGGGACTATGTTAATATGCATAGAAATTTGGGAAATTTTAATTAAATCTAGACAAATATTCTAGAGATGTGACATATATGGAAATAAAGGTTTATGGGTCTAATTTTATTCAAAATCTATAAAGCTCAGTTTCATTGAATTGATTTTAAGTAATTAAGATTCTTCCAAACAGGGATGAAAAATGTACTCTATTTTTCGTAAAGATCATTCGACCTATTTAGAGATGGATTTTGGAGTTGGATATTCATAAAACAATTTCCTAACACCTTAATCTAATCCAAAAAAATATTTACCAAAAATTACAGAGGCATTTAACAATTTATTCTGAATTTACAAGAGGGGTGACCGAATTTGAAAATTGGAAAACTTAAAGAAAATGGTGTTCCAAGTGGAACTAAGTATCTAAGCCTAAGAACTTGCCACACCCTGCCTCGAGGCACCGGGTACGGGACGCGAGGAACACAACTCATCCATTTCATCATACCTTCTTGAACTCAAATTCCGTTAACATTCAAAAAAAAAATTCGTACATTTGTTTTTTCTTTCATTACACAATTTTCATCACAAAAGGGTTCTCCGGTCAATATCACAAAATTTGACTTACATCTCAAAATAAAATACTAGATGGAGTATATCTCCATGGACCCTAACCCAAAACATATTCTTGCAATGAACCAGACTGTGCACATCATTCGCATATACCTGTTACAAAATATGTGTGGGGATGAGTTACAAAATCCACATGCTCACCAATCACTACCAACGGTATTATAAATTGGACAATGAAAGATAAAATAGTTCATTACTTTGAAAACATGATATCATTTCACAAAGACAACTTTTATCTCAAAACGATCTTAAATTTTCAAAATTTTATCGATTCTAATATTTCATTTTACTTCATCCTGTCATTTCTTAGTAGCGAAAAGTATATATAATAAAGCTTTCAAAAACTCTTCTTTATCAAATTATAGATGTCTTAACATAGTTTGACCATTATCTCAATAGTTATCTCTTAGAAAAGTGTAGTTCATCATTTTACCGTTTGTTGTCTTTTAAAAGAGAGTTTTCCGTCATATCATCATTCACCTCTGAGTGAAGGAATTTCTTATCCATCATATCATCACCTCTCAGTAAAGGGATTTTCAATATCATTTTTGTTCATTCACTTAGTAGTGATAATTATATATTTTTACTCATCACATCCACTTCATAGTGGTAATATATTTAACCATTTATTGAAAGTACATAGCATGTAAATTCATTCACCTGATATCCAATGCAAGGATAATGAAATAGAAAAAGTAATATAAGAATCCACGTCACCCTGATTATGTAATACAATGTATCATAATCAATAATTATAGCTACTAAACCACTTAAAGCTACCGAACGGAACCTCTCCCCATTTAAGTTTTAAAGTTTGTTTCAGGTATTAAATTAATCATTAATTAATTTAATTTATCATTAAACTAATACCCAAACAGAGCCTAATCTTTAGAATTAAAACAAGATGACTTTTAAGAATTTTTGGTACTATGAGTCGACCCAAACGGTCTGTGAGTCGACCCAACAGAGAGGATTCACGACAGAAAGTCACCATAGGCAACCATGAGTCGACACAGCAAGGTCGTGTGTTGACTCAAAGGCAACAGATCTCAGTATCTCACTAACAGGCAACTCTGAGTCGACTCAAAGGGCTCGTGAGTCGACCTAAGTCTCCCAGATGGCTATGAGTCGACAAAATAGAGACTGTGTATCGACCCAAGGTAGCAAGTCACGGTAATAGGTGACTGTGAGTCGACTCAAAAGACTTATGAGTCGACTCAAGTCCTTCAGGTCACCATGGGTCGATGCAGTGAAGGCATGTGTCGACCCTAAGAAAGGAAACTACGGCATAAGACACTGTGAGTCGACCCAAAGGGATGGTGAGTCGACCCAAAGGCCAGAACCCACGACATAAGGCATGACAGGTGACTATGAGTCGACTCAAAGGTAGGATGAGTCGACCCAAAGTAGAGTGAGCTAAGGCAGCTCCTTTTCAGTCGACCAAAATAGGTCATGAGTCGACCCAAGGTAGGCGTGAGTTGACCCAAGGTAAGGGAGGTGGTCATGGGTCGACTCAAATGGTCCATGAGTCAATCTAAGGTAACAGGCTGGTAAGGAATTGATGGCTTCGCTTCATGAGTTGACTCACCCTCCACGTGAGTCGACCCACTGGCAACGAAACCAAGCTCTAAGGGGCATGGGTCGACTCAAACTCATGGTGGGTCGACCAACCTAAAGCTTGGGTGCAGAGATTCCATAGCTGAAATCTCTGTAAACCAGGGTCTTTTCGATTCTTTTTTTCATGGTTTATTATTCATATTTATTTTCTCATAAAATCGAGTGGTATGTATATATCTATATGGCCGTCTGTATGATATATTTTATATATGGATTTCTGATATATATATACACCAGTTATATATATATAGTAATATATATATTGATACATATACATCTATCTCAATCTCTTTCATTTATTTTGGGTGTAATTTATTCATGTATCTTCATGGGTTTGAGTCACTAAAGGTGGGGTCTTTATCATAGGTTTCGACTATATAACAATGGTTATATATATACATATGTAATCCTGTGTGTATAACGTAAACAGGTGGTGAGAGAGACGAACCAGGAAAGAGAATGATGACCGGTGATGATGATGGCACTAGTGAGGGTGGCGATGCCGATGATGGTGACGACATCAGTGGGTTTGCTCGGCGGTGGTGCTGTGGCAGCGGCGTTGGGAGAGGGAGAGCAGCCGAGAAAGAAGAGATCGCAGAGGGATGGATCAAGGATTACAGAGAGATGGGATCAGGAGTGAGGGAAAGAGATCAGGGATGGCATCAATATATAATGGCTCCCCTTGATTACGTTGATATCTATTAACTTTCTCTCAAAGATCTATCTTCTATTTTTAAAACTATTTAGCTGTTACACATGCTCAAGGAATCCTTTATGATTTTATTTTTCCCAGTTGTCTCATTCTTTTCTTATATAATTATTAACATAATTATTCCTTTATCATTTTATTATTTTACAAAGTTTCAGAATATTTTTATTAAAAATCTATTTTAAACAGATTTTTAATTAGTTAGTTATTTTAATTAATTAATGAATTATTTTAAGTTTAATAATTTGTTATCAAATTATCGGATTTTACACTTATCTATGGGAATTTCTTTATTTTAATTCGAACTTAGGTTGCGTCTTAACGCTTGCCGAGATGGGCTGACTTTCCTTCGTCCTACCCAACTTAGGTCGTGTTTCAGCTCATTCTAAGACAAAATTCTATACTTCTCCAAACTTGGGTTGCGTGTCAACGCTTCCCGAGGTGGGTGAGCTTTTTTTCTTCTCACCCAACTTAGGTTCCGTTTCACACTTCCGGAGGTGGGCAAGCTTTCCTTCATCTCACCTAACTTAGGTCGTGTTCTACACATCTTGAGATAGAAAGATTTTTTTTGTCCCTAGATAAATATTTTACGCTTTTTAGGGGATTTTTTTTAATTCGAACTTAGGTTTCGTCTTAACGCTTCCCTAGTCGGGTAAACTGTCCTTCATTCCACCCAACTTAGGTTGTGTTTCAACTCTTCCTAAGACGGAATTTTGTTTTTCTCCAAACTTGGGTTACGTGTCAATGCTTCCCGCAGTGGGTGAGCTTTCCTTCGTCTCATACAACTTAGGTCCCGTCTCACACTTTCGGAGGGGGACAAGCTTTCCTTCGTCTCACCCAACTCAGGTCATGTTCTACACTTTCTGAGATGGAAAAAATTTGTTTCTGTCCCTAAATAAATGTTTCCACGCTATTGTTGGGGGATTTTTTTATTGTAATCTGAACTTAGGTTGCATCGTAACACTTTCCGAGATGGGTAGGCTTTCCTTCGTCCCACCCAACTTAGGTCGTGTTTCAACTCTTCCTAAGACGGATTTTTATTTTTCTCCAAACTTGGGTTGTGTGTCAACACTTTCCAAGGTGGGTGAGATTTTTTTTGCCTCACCCAACTTAGGTCGCATCTCACACTTCTGGAGGTGGGCAAGCTTTCCTTCATCTCACCCAACTCAGATCGTGTTCTACACTTTCCGTGATGGAATTTATTTTTTATGTCTAGGTAAACCTTTTCATGCTTTTCTAGAGGGATTCTTTTATTTTAATCCGAAATTAGGTTGTGTCTTATCGCTTCTCGAGATGGACATGCTTTCCTTCGTTCCACCCAAATTAGGTCGTGTTTCAACTCGTCCTAAGACAGAATTTTATTTTTCACCAAACTTGGGTTGCCTGTCAACGCTTCCCGAGGTGGGTAAGCTTTCTTTCGTCTCACCCAACTTAGGTCCCGTCTGCATCTTAACGCTTCCCGAGATGGTCATGCTTTCCTTTTCCCACCCAACTTTAGGTCATGTTTCAACTCTCCAAAGATAGAATTATATTTTTCTCTAAACTTGGATTGTGTGTCAATGCTTCCCGAGGTAGGTGAGCTTTCCTTCGTCTCACCCAACTTAGGCCCCGTCTTACACTTTCAGAGGTGGGAAAGCTTTTCTTCGTCTTACCCAGCTCAGGTCGTGGTCTACACTCCCTGAGATGGAAAATTTTGTTTTTGTCCCTAAATAAACGTTTTCACATTTTTCTAAGGGGATTTTTTTAATTTTAATATGAAATTAGGTTGTGTCTTCACGCTTCTTGAGATGGACAGGCTTTCCTTCGTCCCACCCAAATTAGGTCGTGTTTCAACTCTTCCTAAGATGGAATTTTATTTTTCTCCAAACTTGGGTTGCATGTCAACGCTTTCCGAGGTGGGTGAGCTTTCCTTTGTCTTACCTAAATTAGGTCCCGTCTCAGACTTCTGGAGGTGGGCAAGCTTTTCTTTGTCTCAGCCATCTCAGGTCGTGTTCCACAATTTTCGAGATGGAAAAATTTGTTTTTGTTCCTAGATAAACATTTTTACACTTTTTAGGAGACTTTTTTATTTTTGGTCACTAGGTGAGCATTTTCACACTTTCCTAGGTTTATTGATTTTTTCTCCAAAATTAGATTGCACTTCACGCTACCTAAGGTGGTGGATTTTCAATTCTCGATCATTAAGTATGAGTTTTCACGCTTTCTTAGGTTTACGACTTTTCTGTTATGCTACTTTTTTTTTTGTTTTTTTAATCTTATTTGACAATTTTTTTTTATTTTTCTTCTTTTTCAGGCTGGGGAGCATCTACGAGGTTTCGAAGGCTCCTCCCGCGTACTGGAGTGGTACATGATTCTTTCCCCGGAGAGAAAATTTTTTGTTGATGCTTTTGGGTTTGGTCAGTTCATCCCCCTCCTCATGAGCACTCACAATGATTGAGTGCTCATGACTTCCCTGGTGGAGAGGTGGAGGGATACCACCAACACCTTTCATTTTCCCACATTTGAGGTGACCCTGACTTCCCTTGACTTTGCCATGATCACGGGGATTAGGGTAGGCAGCGACCCTATTTCCTTCGACCCCAACATATGGAGGTGCCCGGCGACCTTACTTTATTTCTTTGGCAGGATCCCACCTAGGCAGACCTGCTACTCTTTGTTGGTGGACTCGTTCATGGGGATGGGGTGCACCAAGCCCTGTCACTTTGAGTGAGTTGCTCGGGCATTCTTTCTCTTTCTATTCAGTGCTTGCCTATTCAAAAATAGGCAGAACACCATCCATCTTTACTCTTTGGGAGCCCTCCATGACCTGCGCCGGGTGTTTGCCTATGACTAGGGTGAAGCAGCATTGGAGGCACTATACACGAGCCTGTGATCCGTGTCCCAGGCTAGGAAGCTGTCCGTGACTGGCTATTAAAGGATTAGGGAGATACAATCTTGACTACTCCTTTTATCTTTTATTTCATTTGTGTTATTTTTTATTAACCCGGCCTAACACTTATTCTGTTGATCATCTCTTATTTTATAGCTATGGGCCTATGAGTTCCTGGGATTGCCCTCCCGAGTGACCTTTTATCCAGATCCCCTTGTCATCTCGGAGGCGATGAGGTGGGATCTAAGCACGCGATGGAGGAAGGAGGAAGGAGGAAGGGAAAGATCTAAACCTCTACCGCCTGCACTTGGATTGCCTTTCCCCCACACAAGTATGTTATCTTTTAGTTTCATGCACCTTTTGTTCCTTTGCTTTTAGTGACTTCTCTTACATTTAACCCGTGTTTGGTTCACTTTTCAGGTGAACTGACGGGAGTGGAAGGGCATAGAGGATCGTACCGACCTTGATCTGATGAGGATCCATTAGGGTTTTTAGATGAGGATCCTACTAGAGGGCCTATTCTGCTGAGAGTGGTTCTTGGGTGAGCGAGTAGCTCGACAGTCGCTGAGACTGGACCACTTTTGGGTCTCTCAACCACCTCCACTGAGTATGAGATCGACGGATACCATGCCCCTGGAGGACGTGGTGGAGGCAATGTACGACTTTGATGCTAGTGATTATGTAGCTAAGGGGGAGTACGCCGCCTTCGTTCGTGATTCCCTAATGCGCCCGACGGGTGTTTGCCCTATTGAGCAATGAGGCAGATAATCTTTTTCATCTCGAGTTCGTCCTGCTGTTGGTGGCCACATTGCTCCTGCTACAGCTGGTGGTGCTGCTGCTTCTCGTGCTGCCCCTGCTGCTGCTGCTAGTGTCTATGTCACCCCGACTTCAGATTCGACTGCTCCTTTCATCCCGTTGCTACCTCGGGTAATAGACACGTATATGCATGAGTATCGACATCCCATTCCCATTCCTCTTCACGAGGTAGAGGAGATATGCCTAGTTGCCGGGGATGAGCAGGTACTTCCTATCTTCCTATTTTTATTTTATTTTATGCCTCTCCTTTCTTATCATTCTGTCATGTTAGTCTGCTTACCTAACATTTTCCTTTTCTTTTCTCTTTGTTTCTGCCTCACTAATATCACTATCACCGATCTGATGATATTAGTGAGGCAGCGTACTCAGATCATTACGGATGCGCACCTCGATCCTGTCCCCCAACTTCCCCACCTTCCTCCTCGTCCGGTGAGTGATTTGTTATTTACTATCATTTCTTCATTTATTCGTATATATTACATTCTTATTCTGACTTTTAGGTTTCTTCTTTCTTTTCTTTTTATTTACAGCCTCTCTCCGGCAGCCGTGGCCTCTCCACCCATGGGGCTTCCTCATTCTCTCGTACCGCCAGTACGTTCTCCATTGGTCCGTCTACTGCCGATCCCTGAGGTCCTACTCCATGGACTAGGGTTCGAGCACGTCAAACTGATAGAGACAATGACTACGACTTGGGGAATGCCACTAATTTTTCGTTTTCCATTTCGGTGTCCTCGCACCGTACCCGGCGTCGACAGAGATAAGGATGTTTTTTTTTTGATTTTCTATGTATTCTGTACACATTATATACATTTCTTTATATACATTTTTATTGGATAGGCCTTCGTGCCTAATTGGATATTTACTTAGCACACTTATTCAGCTCTTTTTTCATTTTCTTTTCTTTGTATGGATGTTTGATTATTTATATACATTGATAGTGCTTTATTTATATACATGGAGTTCTTTTATTTGCTTTTTTGGATTTGGTTTCATCTTTAGAATTCAAATGAATGCGTGTATGACTGATAGTAGATAGTGAGATATAGGCCAGAGCGGCTATGTTACTATCCGTAAACTGTAACCACCAGTGGTGATGACTCAGATTTGAAGCAAGGGTGAAACAAACACAATTGCTTCTTTTAATCAAGGTGGCGCATGCCATATAAGGTGGTGTGCACTACTTTGTTAAGAGACATGGCGTGTGCCATTATGACATGGCATGTCCTACATTGGGTTAGCATGAGGTGCCGCCCCAGGTTTGGTCCCCTTAGATCCTTTATATAAATGGATGTCCAACCTTCTTCTATAGTCAACTCTTGTTCTTTGAAAATGGCTCATTTCACTCAAAATTGTCTTTATTCTTGGTCCGATGAGTTCATTAAGATTGAACAAATCAATTTTGTAAATTTTGGTTTGAACGCCCTTTTCCATTTGAGGGCTGTGAGGATGGATTAGAATTTCCTGAAAGCATCTGCTCAGTTATGGGACCCGATGGCCCATGTATTCAGACTTGGAGACGAAGAACTTTGCCCCATCATCGAAGAGTTTACATCTATCTTGCATCTGTTCTCTCGAGAGGAAATTTTGATCCCTACCTCTCTTGTTAGTCTGAAGAAAATTTGGAGGAAATTATGCAGGTTGAGCAGTAATGAGGCTACCACCATTCTACATGGAGGGGTTCCCGACATACCCCGTCTGGTGAACCGCTTTTGCCCTTTCGGCTCTCTTTCTAATTTTTCTTTTCAGTCTTGCTATCGCTATGCTTTGTGCATCTGTCTTCTGGCACATTTCCTTCTTTCCCCAAGAAATGATAATATCAGTACTACTCTGGTATAGGTAGCTTCTCAGATAAAGGAGGGAAATAATTTTATACCACTGATTTTGGCCGAGACTCTTATTGGTTTGGATGCCATTTATTCCGGTGTCTCTCTTATCTTTGCGGGAAGTCTCTTGCTCCTTCAGGTATCCTTCAAAACTCTCATTTTTTCCTTGTATTTCTCTCATTTTCTTTTGCTCAACTATCCTTTTTCTGTATTTCTCTCAGATTTGGTTAATAGCAAATGTGAACAATCTAGAGCATTCGCTGGCTGGAGCCTATACTTCGAGAACCTTTCTGCAGAGAAGGGTTTGCTGCCATTGTACCACAATGACTGAGTGACAAGCTTTCTTTGATACCCTCACTGGCGAAGACATTTGCTGGAGTTGTCCCCGGTGGACTATTTCTGTAGTGACGATTTTGACTATGGAACATCCTGTCATTTTTCTTGTGGGCTTGAGGCTGATTACTTTTTATCTTTCTTCTCGCATTTTGTGTCATCTTGGTCGTCCCCAGACGTGCTCTCTGGCGACGACAGTTTATATGACTACCTCTTCTCATTATTCCCCTCTTTTAGAGCATTATCGGTAGTTCTGGCCATCTCGGACGAGGATTGACTCGGGAGATCTCTGAGTAGTGCCTTTCTGATGATTACCCAACATGGCTGGGAAGTGAGATATAGTGTAAAGTGAAAGAAGACAACGATGTGAGAAAAAAAGGACTTGATCTAGTTGTTCCTACTGCACTTCCATCATTATGCTGTTTTCTTTCTCTTCCTTTCTTTTTTAATAAAAAGGCTTAGAATTTGCGCTTTTCTCTTGTCATGTATGAACTTTTATCATTAAAATTGAGTAATAAGAAATTCTCCCTTTTTTGATCTTTGACCTTTTTACTTTGTTCATTCGATATTCGTTTTTTCCATATAATGAAAACTATTCAAAAGATTTTAAAGGGATCTTTACTTTAGATCATAATTAGATGGAAATGGTTTGAAAGATGAAGCATTTGAGCATATTATATTTCCCCTTCATGAGAGGTTTTTATGAGCAGGTTTTGGTCGAACTTCAAACTAAAGTTGCATACGTATCCCAAAGAAAAGGAATCAGGGCATAACATAGTTCCGATCTGGTTTAAACTCAGGTTTTAACACTCGTCTTTTTTTCAATGCCCTTATTTTTACCAAAGCTGCCCTTTCGGATTTTCAACTTTACGGACTGCTCTAACTTTTTCCTGGGTCGTCATTTCATCGGTTTTCAACCTAGCGAGCCTCTCTTATCTTTATATCTCTTTTTCTTAAGGGTAATACTTTCTGAGTTGGTCCAAATTAGTTAGGATGTTAAAAGTGTTTCTGTCCAAGTCCATAATAATAACGGCTCCTCCCGTCATAATGACTTTGATTATGTATGGCCCGACCCAATTTGGTTTGAATTTTTTTCTAAGGTCAAAGAGAGGGGCTCAAATTTTCTTTGAGCACTAGGTCCCATTCTTTGAGATTTCGGATCTTCTTCCTTTTATTAAATGCCCGTGCTACCCTTTTCTGATATTCTTGAACATGAAAGAGTGCCCCGAGTCTCGTTTTGTCAAATAAAAGCAAATCCTCAGAATGATCCCTTTTCCAAACTATTTCTTGTATGTCATCTTCTACTATTACCTTGAGAGAGTGAATTTCCAGTTTTACGGGAATGACAACTTCCATCCCGTATACCAGAGAATATGGGCTGACTCCTGTCAAGGCTCGGATTGACGTTCTGTATCCCCAAAGAGAAAATGAAAACTTTTATGGCCAATCTTTACTAGCTTCTATTGTCCTTTGCAGGATTCTCTTGATGTTCTTATTTGCCATTTTGACTGCTCCATTGGTCTGCGGTCTGTACGGGGATGATTTGTGCGCAATGATCTTGTATTTCTTCAGCAAATCCAGTACTTCCCCTTGGAAGTGACATCCATTATCTGATACTAATTCATGAGGAACACCATATCGGCAGATGATGTAAGATGCTTCGAGGATCGAGAATGAAAGAGCCTCGACCCATTCGGTGAAATAGTCGATGGCTACTAAAATGAGTTTATGTACGTTCAAAGCCTTTGGCATGACTTTGGCAATGATGTCAATTTCCTAAACTAAAAATGGCCAAGGAGATGTCATACTGTATAGCTCTGATTAGGGGTGTAATCGGTTTGGTTTGGTCAGTTTTTTGATTAGATTTAGCACCGAACAAAACTCATTGGTTTCATATTTGAGAAAACCAAACTGACCGAATATGACATAAAATCGAAGTAATCGGTTTTTGATCGGTTCGATTGGTTTTAGTTTTGTCTAAAACTAAACATTGTTGATGGAATCATAAGAATGACACATATTTATAAAAATTACAGCAGCACACCTAATTAACACAATACTTGATCATAAAAATACATAATATCACAATGGCCATAGAAATTGAATTTCTTTTGTTATAGTATTGTGTACAAAATCAGCTATAAGTCTAAATTGTGTAAACTATTTATCAAGATGTTCGTATGTGTGTCTATTACAACTAGTTTCAGTCAAAGATTCTCATTATCTGCATATTTCGTGCATTCTATTCCATATATGGAGTTAGGTTAAACGTCTGTAATTCAACAGAATATAAGTCCCATGATTACTAGATCACCTATGTGATTAAATGAAGAGAGGCAATAATGGTATTTTCCAATATTTGTTACTAACACTCAAATTGTCACCTATAATCACAATAGTTCAGTCTCTACACTTCTTATACCTTTTTCTAGCAAATCAATACAGATTTCTTTCCTCATCTTTTTGTGTTCATCGAGACATAAATTATCACAAGTCTTGAATTTAGCATCATGCACCCGCTATTCCTTAATAAACTAATACGCCCTTGCTCAAAGTCTTCATCAATCGGTCAGTTTCGATTTCAATTGTCAGTTTTATATGTATAACCAGTACCAAACTAATTTTAAAAAAATCATCTATTTAAAAACTGAACATACCATTTCTTTTGTAAAAACTGATCATATATTGGTTTTTTTTGTCGGTTGGATCGGTTTTTCTTTTATCCCTAGCTCTGATGGCAGAAGATGTACCAGATTTGCATGGATTTGGCATTTGCGGCATGTTTTAATGAACTTAACACAACCCGTTTCTATAGTCATCCAGAAATAGCCTTGTCGCAAAATCTTTTTGGCCAGCATCATCCCATTCACATGTGGTTCGCAGACTCCTTCGTGTACTTATTTTATAATTTCTCGACCTTTCTCGTCAATTACACAAAGTTTGTTCACTCCTAAATAAGCCCATTCGTATAGCCTTTTGCCACAGATGACGAATTGGGTTGCTAATCTTCTTATGGATCTCTTATCCTTTCATTAACATCGTTTAGGTATTTATTGTCATCAATGAAGTTCCAGATGTCGTGAAACCATGGTAAACCATTCCTGATTTTGTGTTCTAAGGCTGCAATTTCGTATGCTCTCATACTCATCTGCTCAATTACCAAATGTCATTTTTTTCCTTTGGGGGTATGTAAATTATAGAGGCAAGAGTGGCAAGGGCATCCTGAAGCCTGGGTATATGAACGAAAATGACATCCTCAAAATTGGGAACAAGTTTGTCGAGCTCTTAGTGGTATGGTATAAGTTTTTCTTCCTTGACTTTCCATTTCCCACTAGCTTGGGAGACGACCAAGGTCGAATCATCAACCACATCTAATTTTTTTGTTCCTAATTCTATGACAGCTTTCATCCCGGCGATACATGCGTCGTATTCGGCTTGATTGTTGGTGACCTCAAAATTCAATTTATAGGCCAATGGAACATGTGAATCATCTGGGGTGACTAGTAAAATTTTGATTCCATAACCATATTGGTTCATGGCACCGTCAAAATATAAAGTCCATAACTCATTCTTGACCTTTATTACATCTTTGTCAAAAAACTAAAACTCTGAATCTTCTTCTGCCTCAATTGGCTGATCGGCCAAGAATTCTGCAACGACTCTTCCTTTTACCAACTTTCTAGTCTTATAATGCAATTCGAACTCGACCAATAATAGAAACCATCGGGCCAATCTTCCTGTTAGTGCAAGCTTTCCGAATAGGTACTTAAGCGGGCCTATTCTAAAAATCAACACTACAGGGTATGCCAACATATAGTGTCGTAACTTTTCTGATGACCACATCAAAGCCCATAATGTTTTCTCCAGCGGTGTGTATCGGGTTTCACATTCTGTCATTTTCTTGCCCATGTAGTACACTATCTTTTCTTCTCCATTGTGCCCTTCCTGTGCTAACATGTAGCCCATTGAACACTCGTTCACAGATAGATACAAAATTAACGGCTTGCCAGGTTCTGGAGGAGAAAGCACCGGAGGATTTTGCAAGTATCCTTGTATGGTTTCAAAGGCATTTTGGCAATGATGATCCGATTGAAATTTTGTGTTCTTTTTGAGAAATCAGAAAAGAGGTTCACAGGTTGTTGACAGCTTCGAGATAAAGTGACTAATGAACTAAATCTTTCCCAGGAATGCCCTAACCTCTTTCTCCGTTCTTAGGAAAGGCATTTCTAGAATCACTTTGATTTTAGAAGGGTCTACCTCTATGCCACTTTGGGTGATGATGAATCTCAACATTTTACCTTTAGTAATCCCAAAAGCGCATTTCTATGGATTTTAGCTCATCCGGTACTTCCGAATCTTTTGAAAGAATTTTCCCAAAATAGGGATATGTCCTTCACGGTCCTTGGATTTGACAATCATATCATCGATATATACTTTAACTTCTTTATGTAGCATGTCGTGAAGTAATGCCATTGCATCACGTTGGTACATTGGTCGTATAGTTTTCAGATCAAAAGGCATAACCCGATAACAATACGTCCCACACGGCATGGTAAATATAGTCTTTTCTCTATCTTCGGAGGCCATGATGATTTGGCTGTACCCGGAGAATTCGTCCATGAAAGATAGCAAGGCATGACCAACAATGTTGTTCACAAGGACGTCTATGAGTGGTAGAGAGAAATCGTCTTTGGGACTTGCTTTGTTAAGATCTCGGAAGTTGACATAAACTCGCACGCGACCATCTTTTTTTGGTACATGAACAATATTAGCCACCCACTTGGGGTACTCTGTCACCTGAACAAAGTCGGCGTTTACTTATTTCGTAACTTTCTCTTTGATTTCGAGGGCTCGTCTGGTCTTACGCGTCGAAACTTTTGCTTTACTGGTTTGACATTGGGGTAGAGGGGGATTTTGTGTTGGATGATTTTTGGGTCTATTCCGAACATATTTGCGTATGATCATACGAAAATATCTTTAAATTCCCTTAGTAGGTTGATTAAAGGCTCACGTTCCTCAGATGATTAAAGGTTCATTTGGGGATCCTTCTCGGTACCCAAGTTTATTGAAAAAGTTTCTTCAATTAAGGGTTTAGCATGCATTTCTTCTTCTTTTTCAATTAAATGTTTTATCTCCTGGGCAACACCCTCATCAAAAGCATTTTCGGAGTAAAAAAATCATACATTCAAATGAAAGTACAACAGGGTAGCCATAAGAGTTCCTCATTTTATTATTATTGTTGGCAAGAGTTACAGACTCTGATGCAAAATTAGGTGAACTAAAAGACCGAAGGACCCCAACAGATGGGTGCCCGACAGACTCACCACTGAATTTTGGGCCCATAAATGTAAACGAGTTCGACTTGAACTCTGGCCCACTATCTATCACATTCAAAACATTATATTCATAACCCAGTTATTGATTACAACGCTGTCTCCATCTACTATTAGGTTAGAACAATCGACTAGCGCGTCACTGCTCAACATTGCAATCACCTCTGCATCATCTTCCACGTGCATTAGAGCTGCTCCTTCTTCAAAACGTGACCCCAATGTTGGTTCTCCTATGTTCTCAATCTAGTCTCACACGTGCGCTCCTTTGGCTTTGTCCCCGTCCTCTATCTTGTCCTCTATTTTGTTCTCTTCTGGCTCGCTGTCTATCAGCTGATGCTGGAAGAATATCTCCAGCCCTGGTGTTTTCTACCCACATCTCTCGTCTATCTATGGTTCCAGGAATCCACAGAATGGGAAGGTCTCACCATCCTTGACAAATTACCTGTTCAGAGACCCGTAAGCCAGCATTGGAGCTATATATTCTTTTCCGCTTCTCTTGGCGCTTGCTTTCTTCTGTGTTGTCCCAAAAATCAACCCAAAGGGGCGGTCAATGGGTTGTTTTAGCAAACTTAGTATCTTTTCAAAAACTCTTTAATTTTATTAATAGTTACTAAAAGTGATTAATAAAACACAATAAGTAAAAAGTGTAAGAGAAAGAGATACAAACAATAATTATAGTGGTTCGGTCTTCCCGACCTAATCTACTCTCCAAGAGCCTTGGGATTTTTGAATCCACTAATTCCGATTCTTGGATGGGCGAATCGAAGCCACGTACACCTGATTCTTCACTTGGTGAATCGAAACCACTTCTTTTTCTG
>JAUTBS010437916.1:0-15609 GCA_032361285.1 Aequorea victoria | reverse complement strand
CTCTAGGTTGTTTCATATACGGACCAACAGATACTAAACAAGCATTCCATTCAATAAAGATCCGTTTTGACTACAAGTCGCAACGAGATCGACAAGAAGATCAATATGAAGGCAACCCGGCATAGGTTATCTTTCAGTAGCACGGATCGTCCTTAATATTTTGGCACGATCCGTCTCATTTTAGCATAACCTATCTCACGTCTCGATCATATATCAAATAAAACATTATTTGCATAACCACATCATCGCAATCACAGAAAGCAAAGACGGAAACGAAATCATGAAGTTAAAACCAATTGATTAAAAATCAAAAGCTCGAGTTATCAAAAGTGTTGAATTAAATACATGAATAGTAAATCAAAATGCAAGAATCATAGTTACTCTACTAGGGTTTCATCCAAACCCTAGGCAGGAGGGACTAGCCGCTCATGGTCGAGGACGACGTTGATGATCCAGATAGACGATCCATTTGCATCTTCATCTTCCTTCTCTCCTTGAACCCTAGCTGCCTTAGGACTTTTCTTCTCTAATTTTTGAACCCTAGGAACTGAGAATAAGTTTCTTTTTATACCTCCTGGCCAAAACCTCGCGAAAACCAAAAATTAAAATCAGATATGCCGACGAGCGTCCGAACGCCCGTGACTTGGGTCCGGGCAGAAATCTCCCGAGACCAGTTTTCGTTTAATCCTCGTGTTTTGCATCCCGACATTGGGAAATTGCGTCCGGACGTTTTTTATCCAGTAGCATCCTTGCTTCAGAGCGTCCGGACGGACGAGTTTGCGTCCGAACATTGATTGGCAAATTGCACTTTGTCCTCTCTTTTACACTATTTTTTGCTTTTTAGCTCATTCTCGCCACAGGTCCGACTACCCACTCTTGCACACAAAACACAACTAAAACATTTATTAGAAAGATAAAATGAGGATACAAAACATAAGTTAAAGGGCTTAAATGTGTCCATTTAAGCTCAGATCAGTCTTATTCAAAAAGGAGTGAAGTATGAATGGACAGAGAAATATATGTAATTTCTTAATTTTTTTAGAAACTAATTTAATTATTATCCTTAGGTTCCCAGTGTAGTCCATAATTATAGATCAGGTCCCTTTCCTCACTTAACCTAATCTATAAATATGTGACTTAAGGCTCATATTTTTCAAGATTAGGATCAGAGTTTAAGAAATCAAAAATTGAGAGAGAGAGAGAGATGTCAATTAGTTTTGGTGAACACCCACCATGTCTCTATTGATCAGGCAATTGAATCATACACCAGAAGATCCAAGGTTGCAGTATTGATTCAAACCTACCAGAATTAGAAGATAATTTTTTTGAACTCCGGGTAATCTAATCTAATATTAATCCATTTAATTATCTAATCTATGACTCGTAGGTAATTTTTCGTAAGAATCCAACAGGTAGAACCACTAGCCTTTTCCCATGAACTTGAATGGTAGTAAAACTGTTGGGACATCTCAAGATAGTAACTCCGATCGCTAGTTCAATGGAAGTAGAACTGTTAGATGTCATCTGAATGGTTGTAGAACCACTAGTCTAGTTGTGTCGAAGGCTTGAGTGGCAGTAAAACTGCTGGGGCATCTCGAAACAGTGATTCCAATCGCTGGTTCAATGGCAGTAGAACTACTAGACGTCACTAGAATAGTGGTAGAACCACTAGCCTTCTTCTCCCCCTTCTTTGAGTTCCCGAGCATTTTCCTTTCTTAGAGGCCCCACGCCATTTTCTTTTCTTTTGGCCCCTACCCATTTACCTTGGCTTTGTCCCATAGCCATGTTCCTCTCTTTTCACCTGTTGGGTGAGGCCCAGGGCCATGATTATTTGTTTGGCCCTATGGCTCACGCTTTCTCCTTTAAGCTAGGTACGTGATTTCATCTTTTGCATTGCCTCGCTCAACCACGTCAGTTTGATCCCTCATAAGTGGGGCATGTAGGCAACTCGAGTGCTAGCTCGAGTGCGACTGCATGCATCTACATGTTATGTTTGCATTTTTTGGCTTTAGACTTATGTTCTCAACCCAATAGGCTTGTCCCTTTTTCACTTTGACCTACGTTCTTACGCATGCATTTCTATTCGAGATTCGTCAACGATGGGCATCTGTAGACACTCCATTCTGATCGGACATAAGTCCTAAACAGTTATATGATACTTTCGGTGATGAATGAACAAGCTTGGGACAAGAGTAACGACCCTAAAGCCTCTTTTGAGACTATTATTCCTTTCAAAGTACCATAAAGCCTCTTTTGAGCTTAGTCTTTTCTTCTAAAAATACCCAGACCCCAATATTAAAATCCAAATGATAGTTTAAATCTGTGGCCGCAACAATGTGCATCACGGCTGCTAGTTTAAACAATGAGGATTAGCGGACGCATGCATTTTCCTGCAATCGTCGTTATTGTTCACCAATAGTGGCGGCCACTACAATAAACATGCGACTGTTAGTTCGTTTCTTATGGCCACTAGTTAGTTTCATGATCGCGCGGTCTTCATGATCTGATCTTATTTTCTTTCTGGGGGGAGCATTTGTAGATTCTAAATCCATCGCCCCACCTCTTTTTTGAACCCTAGAGTGAGGGAAACCCAGGTTTTCCTCACTTTATAAATATGATGCCTCCCTTCCTCATTTAGGAGATCCCCAAAGCCCCCCTCGAACCTCTGCCATCATTCCCGCTCGAAGTCCCAAAATTTGTTCGAAGTTCTGAGGAAGGAGATAATCTCGAAGCTACTCCCTTGGCGATCAAAGAACGCTTCAAGGGTATGGAGTCCTTTATTATATAATCTTCCTTATTTTTCATTCTTTTATTCATTTTGAGTTATTACGTTCATTCACCGAGGAAATGGTAGCGACTATAACTTCTAAAGCTATGGTCGCCCATTCAGGCATAAAGAGACATGATTGCATGCTTCATAATTGCGATCATAGCTCTCGTACATACTCTGTACATCCCTTTATTCATATATTTGGTCTCTGTTTATATTGTTTATATACGTTTTCTGTCGTTTATTTATTTAATTGCAAGTTCCAGAGTTTTTTACATTTAAACTAGGGTCACTATCAATAAGAAAGAGTTGTGGTCGTTACTATATAAGTAATGGTCGTGACTTTAACTAAACTCTAGTTGCGACTGCTACTTTTCAGTTGTAGTCATTAGTTTAGTCTCATATAAGTTACGATCGTTGGTCTTTTAGCTAGGCAGAGTGACCTATTTTCTTTCTCTTTGTGTATTACTTGTTGTTCTACTTACATTCTATTAATTCTTGCTTATATTCTGTTATCACTTAAATTTTGATTAATAACCTGCCTATGTTTAACAAGACCAATTCAATATGAAAATACTTTATTAACTCCAACTTCATCTTTTGAGTAAGGGTCAACCGTTCAGTTGGATGAAAGAGGATGCCAAAAACCTTCCTCTTTCGTACTTTAGCTCCCGAACCTTGAATCTCAAACTCTTTTCTAGGGTTTTTCTGTGCCCTTTAAAAAATTCGGGTGGTGACTCATTATTTCTCAGTTCGTAGGCATCTCTGGTCTTATTTTTATTAAAAAAAACTCTATTTTCTAAAAGACCCCGTAAAACAACATGCCTACATGTTAATGTACCATCATAAAAATGTAAAGTTATGAAAAAAATGCAATATGTTTCGTCCGTACTATCAAAAACATCCATCGTTGATAGCATGATTTATATACTAGCGTACGTATTCAAAAGGTTCTTTGGCCTATGGTATGGTTTTTGCTTGGATATGTTTATAACATTTAGGAGATGCACTATTTAGAAGGTGAAGAAAGTAGATATTAAAAAGTATAATTTCAATTTTGAGTAGACACCAAATGCTCTTCTCCCTTTATATATTAGTAGAGATTAAGATTTTGATTACTATGATTTCATTAGTTTTATGATGCGTTCATGTGAAGAATATGATTGTTATTGTGATTTATAAATGTAGATCAACGATGGAAACGGTGCAAATAATATTTTATAAGATTCGGCCCTCACTCTTGGTACTTACGGATTCAAACGTCTGCCTCCCAGGAATACTTGATAGCTCGCACAATTGAAGCAGCATTACAATCTGATGTGCTCAGCGAACTAGAACAGTGCTTGGACTCTCTTTTTTTACAGAAGAATGAATGCTCGAAAAATGAATGATGCAACTGAGAGATGGAATGCCTTTATATAGGTATTGAGACACCTATTCAGACATTTCTGAACCGACACAAACCCGGTTCGGTTTGAACTTGGTGTCTGTAGCAAAAAACCCAATGGATCATGTACCGGTTCGATTTGGTAACTGCCTAGCTACAAAATTAATTAAATTAAAATTTAAATAAATTTTGTTCAAAAAGATAAGATCCAATCTGAGGACCCGCCTGTCCAAAACCAAAACCCAGACCCGAGCCAGACCCGGTATGGCTCGGCTCGACTCGGTTGGTCGGCAGCGGCGGCGCGCGCGCGTGTATTTTTGGGTTCAGCCCTAACCCAAGCTCACACTTGGCTAGGTCCTCCCTCTTCCACAAATTGGGTAACCCCAAGGGAACCCAACCCTTTGTCCAATGTTGGTTTATTTATACCCACAAAGTTTTTCTTGAACTTCCGATGTGGGACAAGTGCGTTACCATCATTTTTTTACCTTTTCAACTTCATAAATTTGAAAGTAATTTTCTCATTCAATACTCAATAGTGTTAATCAATCAAATACATTATCTTAATGTAATCATGGCGGTGAACACAGTCCCACCCCGACCCATCTTAACCGATGTGTGGGTTCCACTTAAGAATTGGCTCAAAGATAGCCACAAAAACTATTATTTTCCAATAATCTCCCACATTAATGAAAATGACCAAGGAAATTATGCAATAAATGGATGTAGGCCTAAATGGAGTATAAAGCAGAAATCTCCTGTATCAGGATAGGTGGTTTGTTGCCTTGAATCTTTCCTTGTGATAAATTATCGGACTTACTGGCTAACTAGTGGACGTGATGCCTTGAACTGTTCAGCAGTTTGTGTAAGCCAAGAAAATACAATGTCATAGAATCTTTATAGATACAGTTTTGGTTCTCCTGGTTGTGCTCTTTTTGATCCTAAGCAGTTCCTGGTTTTTATGAGTGCTTTAGAGAATTTATCCTTCTCAAATCTCATGGAAGCAGCTCCACTTCATACTCACATAGGTGATTTCTTATTAAGAGTATCCTGCTATACTCCACTCGATTTTTCAACTTATAAGAATCATTAAAAGCAAGCTTATCCTTAACTATTTGCAGGCATCACTGTTGTGTTTCATCATAGGAGTGGATAGGATAAATTATCTCCTCTGTGATCTTTCAGCCCCCAAAATTCGGTTGTCCCTTTGAACCTAGATCTTGGGAACTCCAGTCAGCTAGGTTGAGTTGTCATTATAGAGACTTACGTAGTAGGTTTTAGACCCATTCCCTTTGATAATTTACTAACTAACTCTCTATTTAACCCTTTAGTTTGTGGGTCCGCAATATTATCCTTTGACTTGACATAGTCGATAATGATAATTTCATTTGAGAGTAGTTGTTTAACGGTATTGTGTCTACGATGAATGTGTCGAGACTTATCATTATATATGCTATTTTGTGCCCTACTAATAGCTAATTGACTATCATATACAAATTGCGGGTACCAGTTTAGACCACATTGGAATATCTTCTAAGAAATTGCGAAACCACTCTGCTTCTTCACCTACTTTATCTAAAGCGATAAATTCTGATTCCATTATGGATCTTGCGATACACGTTTGCCTGGAAGATTTTCATGGCACGACTGCACCCCCTAGAGTAAAGACATATCCGCTAGTAAATTTTGAGTTTTTAGTATCAGATATCCAATTTGCATCACTATATCCTTCAAGTACAGATGGATATCTGGAATAGTGTAGTCCATAGTTCAGGGTACATCTCAAATATCGAAGAATCCTAACTATAGCCTTCCAGTGGTCATCCCCTGGGTTACTTGTGTATCAACTCAGCTTACTAACTGAGTATGCTATGGTTGGCCGTGTACAATTCATCACATACATCAAGCTGCTTATGATCTGACAAAACTCTAGTTGATTTATGCTTTTACCATTATTCTTGGATAGATAAATACTCACATCTACCGGTGTTTGAGTTGGGCTGTTATCATATTTTTTAAATTTCTCAAGTATTTTTTCAATATAATGAGACTGAGATAAAATAATTCCATCAGATGTTCTAGTGATTTTAATCCCTACTATAACATATGCAACACCCATCTCCTTCATATCAAATTTACTATTTAAAATATTCTTTGTAGCTTTAATAATCATATTATTGCTATCAATAATTAGCATATTATCAACATAGAGGTAGACAATGATATATCAGTTGTCTGTTTCTTTAACATAGACCCACTTATCACATTTATTAATACGAAACTCATTTGACATCATAGTATTATCAAATTTCTCATGCCATTACTTTGGTACTTGCTTTAAACCATATAATGATTTAACAAACTTATACACCTTTGTCTCTTGCCCTGAAACATCAAAAACCTCTAGTTGTTCCATGTATTTTTTCTTATCTAGTTCACCATTTAAAAATATTATCTTAACATCTATCTGGTGTATCTCCATATTGTATATTGTTGCTATAGAAATTAACATTCAGATAGAGGTTATTCTCATAACTGGAGAGTATGTATCAAAGTAGCCTATACATTTCTTTTGTCTGTATCCTTTAACAACAAGCTTAGCCTTGTATTTGTCAATCGAATCATCTGTTTTCATTTTTCTCTTGAATATTCACTTGTATCCAAGTGGTTTACAGCCTGGTGGAAGATCTACCAGTTCCTAAGTATGATTTTACAAATGGATTCAATTTCACTATTAATAGCCTCCCTCCATAGAGGTGCTTCACGAGTGGACATTGATTCCTTATAACTTTGAGGTTCATTTTCTAACATATAAGTTAGATAATCTGGACAAAAAAAAATTGATTTCCCATTTCTTGTTCCACGTCTAGGTACATCAAAATCTTCCACCTATTGGACTTTTCCATTGCCAAAAGTAGTATTATAAGTTCTTTTATTACAATTTGTCTCTTGTATAGATTTATAAGGAAATATATCTTAAAAAATGAAGCATTCCTTGATTCAATAATTGTGTTAATATGAACGCCTGGTATATTTAACTTATGCACTAAGAATCGATATGCACTGCTATTTTTTGCATATCGAATGAATACACAGTCAATAGTCTTTGGTCATATCTTAACTTGTTTTGGAATAGGTACCATTACCTTAGCCAAACACCCCCACATTCTTAAGAATTTGTAGGTAGGCTTATGACCTCTCCACAATTTATAAGGAGTGTTATCTGTTTTCTTATGAGGTAACTTGTTTAGGATGTAATTAGGAGATAAAATTGCTTATCCCCACAATTTCTGTGGTAATCCTGAACTAATTAACATAACATTCATCATTCGTTTTAAGATTCTATTTTTACGTTCAACAATTTCATTTTGCCGTGGAGAATAAGTTGTAGTAGTTTGATGAATCATTCCATGTTCTCAGCAGAACTCAACATAAGGGAATTCATATTCACCACCTCTATCATTTCTAATTACCTTAATTTTCTGACTAAGTTGATTTTCAACCTCACATTTATAATGTTTGAACATTTCTAAGGCTTCGTCTTTGCTTTTTAACAAGTACACATAATTGTATCTCGTGCAGTCGTCAATAAAAATAATAAAATATTTTTTTCCTCCGCGTGTTTGAATAAATTTCAAATCACACGCATCTGTATTGATTAAATCCAGAGGTAATGTACTTCTTTCAATTGTATGAAATGACGTCGTTGTTAACTTTGCTTCCACACAAGTTTCACATTTTTTATTCGAGTTTATATCAAAATTTAACAAGTAATCTAGATTAATTAATATTATCAAAATATCAAAATTAACGTGTCCTAATCTACTATGCAAAATATTAAAAGACTCGAGCATATAATTAGAAACTGTGTTAATCTTATTGAAAATGGGGATTACAATTATTACATTCATTTTGAAGAGCCTATTGCTCATGTACCCCTTCCCCACATACCCCCACTTTTTGTGATTACAAACCTATCAGACTCAAAGGCCAATTTGAAGTCGTTCTTGCTTAGCAACGATCCATACACCAAATTCTTGTGAATCTTTGACACATGCAACACATCTTTGAGGGTCAGCGCCTTCCCTGATGTCATCTATAGAACCACCTTCCCTTATCCTTCAACTTTGAAAGTCGAAGAGTTTTCCATAAAGAGTTGCTCTTCATGTTCTACTGGTTGGTAGGAAGTGAACATCCTCTTGTCAGTACAGACATGACAGGTAGCTCCAGTGTCTATCCATCACTCTTTAGGATTAGACCCCACCAGATTTATCTCAAAAACTACTCTTGACAGATTCAAGTCTACCACATTATTGGAGAGAGTCTCCACCTCTGTCACATTAGCTTGAGAATTCTTCTTATTGTACTTTGATTGCACATTCTGCTTGCTTCGACAGTCCGCTGCACGGTGTCTTTGTTTGTCACATTTGAAGCATTTTCTTTGAAATTTAAATTTTTTGTTTGCACCTCCTTTCGGGCGCTGAGATGACCCTTGACCAGAATACTTCCTCTTCTTGTTTTTGGTCTGCCCTTGTTCTACGACATTGACTTTAGCCACAAATTGACTACCGACTTTCCTTTCCGACCCATGGTTGTCTTCTTCAATTCGCAGCCGCACAATTAGCTCATCTAGTTTCATCTTCTTACGTTTGTACTTCAGGTAACTTTTGAATTCCTTCTACGATGGCAATAATTTTTCAATGATTACAGCCACTTGAAATGACTCGCTAAGAGACATTCCTTCTGCATGAATCTCATGCAGAATTACCTAAATTTCTTGTACCTGATTAATCACGGTCTTAGAATTCACCATTTTGTAGTTAAGAAACCGGCCGACGATAAACTTCTTATTCCCAGCATCTTCAGTTTTGTATTTCTTGTCTAGTGATTCCCACAGTTCTTTTGTCGTCTATTTACTACGATATACACTATACAGTGAGTTGTCCAAACCATTCAGGACATAATTCCTACACAGGAAGTCTGCATGCTTCCATGCATCTACTACTGTAACAGTCTGCCTATCGATCCCATCTTCTTTGAGTGCAGGAGCATCTTCTTGAAGAAATCTTGTTAGATTTAGAGTGGTCAGATAAAATAATATTTTCTGTTGCCACCTTTTGAAGTCACTGTCGTTAAACTTTTCAGGTTTTTCACTATTATTGGCCGAGACTGTCGGAATGGGTGCAACAACTGGCCCATAAATGGGATTGGGTACGTTATCGGCATCAGTATCGATACTACCAGAAGCGTTATTAATTTTTGTAGCCATTTCTGTTTAACATAAATTACAAAAAAAATTAGAATGGTATATGATACAGAATACTAAAAATCAGAAACTATTTTTTCATTAAAAAGGGAACCTGCTTTAAGAATGTTAGAAAAATTAAAAATAAGTACGTTAATAAAAACCCAGATTTTGATTTGGGTTAAACAAAACAACCGGAACATAATACAAATTGCAGAAGAAGAGGAAAATAGAGAAGAAGAAACATAACAGGAGGAACATGAAAAAGAAATACCATAATTATAGAAGCAGATCAAGGCGGGTGTTAAACACTCTGTCCTTAAAGTAGATTCGGACGTTTGCCTCCTAAGAATACTTGATCTCCCGCACAGCGGAAATAACACTACAATCTGCTGTGCTCGGCGAACCAGAACAGTGCTTGGACTCTCTATTTTTACAAAAGAATGAATGCTCGAAAAATGAATGATACAACTCAGAGATGGAATGCCTTCATATAGGCATTGAGACACTTGTTCAGTCATTTTCGAACCGGCACAAACCCAATTCGGTTTGAACTTGGTGCCTGTAGCAAAAAACTCAAACAGTCATGTACTGGTTCGGTTTGGTAACTACCAAGCTGAACAGTCATGAACCGGTTCGGTTAATAACTGTCCATCTACAAAATTAATTAAATTAAATTTAAATTTAAATAAATTTTGTCCAAAAAGATAAGATTCAACCTGAGGACCCGTCCGTCCAAAATCGAAACCCAGACCCGACCCCAACCCGGCCGGACTGGCCCACCGGGCGACTGGCGGCGCGCGCGTATTTTTGGGTTCAATCCTAACCCAAGCTTACACTTTGGTAGGTACTCTCCCTTCCACAAAATTGGGTAACCCCAAGGGAGCTCAACTCTTTGTCCAATATTGGTTTATTTATACCCACAAAATTTCTCTTGAACTTCTGATGTGGGATAAGTGCGTTACCATCATTTTTTTACCTTTTCAACTTCATGACTTTGGAAGTCATTTTCTCATTTAATACTCAATGGTTTTGATTAATCAAATATATTATCTTAATGTACTCACGGCGGTGAACACAACCCCGCTCTGACCCATCTTAACCAGTGTGTGTGTGTTATACTTAAAAATTGGCTCAAAGATAGCCACAAAAATCATTATTTTCCAACATGAGGGTCGTCGGAGAGAGAGTTGTGAGAGGGGTGAGAGAGTTTATGTGAAAAGCTTGCAGAGGAGAAAGAAGAAAGCATGGTCGCTTAAAAGCATGGTTTTAATATATATAAAAAAAAAACCATGGTCGATTAACATGCTTTCCTAAATGAATAAGTGTGTTTACTAATCACGTTTTTAATTAATTAAACTGAGAACGTGTTTAGTAAACACATTTTCAATTTAACTAAAATCGTTTTAGTTTAATTAAAAACGTGGTTAGTAAGCACGCTTTCAGTTTGCACTGAAAACGTGTTTGGTATACAAACTTTTTAGATATTATTTTTAATTATTTAAATTCTCTCATTTGAATATTTTAATAAAAATGTGGTTAGCAAATACACTAACATTTTTAAGGGTATTTTTTACCCTATTTACGTATGTTTTAAAACTTTATTAATTAAATAGTAGTTTTAAAACTTTATTCTCAATTTACGTAAAAGCGTGTTTAGTAAACACGCATTCGGTGTAAAATGAAAGCGTGTTTGCTAACCACGCTTTTATTAAAATATTTAAATAAAAAAATTTAAATAATTAAAAATAATATCTAGAAAGCGTGTTTAACAAACACGCTTTCAGTGAACCACGCGTATCAACAAATAGTAAGTTTGTGAAATCAGTGAAGTGCACGCTAGGGTCATGACAAAAAAAAGTACTGGCGCATGAGCTCCTGATACGAGAGTAAAAACGTTTACTAACCACCCTTTTAGTTAAACTGAAAGTGTGTTTAGCAAATACATTTTTAGTTTAACTAAAAGCGTTGTTAGCAAACACACTTTCAATTTGCACTGAAAGTCATGTTTACAAAATATGATTTTTAGATATCATTTTAATTTTTTTATTTAAATATTTAAATGAAAGCGTAGTTAATAAATATGCTTTTATTTTACACAGAAAATGTGTTTGTTAAATGTAAGTTAAATATACATTTACCTAGGTTGAGATAAAATTTGGAAATTATTATACAATTAATAAAGTTTAAAACAAAATGTAAACTGGTTAAAGGGCAAGAGCGTCCTGAAGGAGTCCCATACCCAAATTTCTTTGGTGTTTTACGAACGCTCTATCCTTCTCACTCTCTCTCTCTCTCTTTACCGGCCATGAAGCGATCTAGGGTTTGACTGCAGAAATCTGGCAAAGGTCAGTTTTTGGTTCAATTCCCCGTGTGTGTGTGTTTTGAGTTTCCAATTTGCGTATTGAATCTGCTAATTGGGAAAACACACTTTTGATTTCCCTTTCTATCGCGATGAATTTTCACATGCTTAACGAATGTGGTGTTAAAAATGAAAAGAAATCTGGACGGAAAAATGAAAGCTTTTCACACACACACACACAAACATTGTCACATAAAGACACGCTCTGTGCCTTTGAAAAGCATGAAAATGATTTTTTTCCTCTTTCTTGCTCTCTCACTTACTCACTCCGTGTCAAAGCCATGCATCCTCATTTAAACTGATTTCACAAATGACTTTTCGGTAATTTTTTTTTGTTTTTGTGGGCCCATGCTTGTATGTAAAGTCGATTTTTTCGGTTGTTACCATTGAAGTTTATGATTTCAAATATTTTTTTTGATATAGCTATGGCCTCGTAAATAACATTTTTTCTTTATTTTCTTTGGCAGATTTTATTTTATGCTTTACTGTTTCGTTCGTAAGTTGTTTGAGACTTTTCCATGTTTATATGCATACATATGTATTGTTTCTGTTTAATTGCTGAATAACCGATGGAAAGGAAGGAAATGCAAAATTCAAAGCTCTGTATTTCCTCTTGATCAGATTTGACTACATGAAAACCCGGCTCAACTAAGCATTGTACAATTTCTGCATCAATTTGGTTTGCTAAATATTGTTATTTTTTTGGCATGGGACCCAGGCTTCTAATATCTGTATCAAAATGTGCACTATAGTTAAACTTTCAGGACATGAGGATAAACTTGATGTAGAAAACTTTTCCGTGTGCTAGGTGTCTAATATCGACTTAAGAAGTTCCAATGTATGCAAGGAGATTAAAGTGTAAAAATAAGAAGTGGGATATCTTGTACCAGCAATCCAGATTTTTTATTAGTTCAAACTATCGGGATCACACTTGTTCTCGATCTTCGATCTGTACAACAATACCAGGGAACTGCACTTTCAAAGGTAGTTTAATTAGAAGATATATGTCAGACTTTTTCACAGTTGTAACCGTTGGCAATAGACACACAAGGTTACATGGGAGGTCCAATGAGAATTGGAGAAGTATTCAGTTACGATTCTTTAGCTCAAAAGGTGATGGAAGCAAGGCAAGTGATGATAAACATGTACCTGTAAAAGATGGGGCTAACGTTGATAACGGGAAGGTTAGAAGGGAAAAGGTTGGGGAAGATGCGAGGCATTGTGATGCACATGCTCGACTTGGGGAGCAAGAGCAGAAGGAATGGCTCCATAATGAGAAGATGGCTATTGAAGGTAAAAAGAAGGAATCACCATTCTTAACTAGACGGGAAAAATTTAAGAACGAATTTTTGCGGAGGGTAGTTCCTTGGGAGAAAATAACAGTTTCATGGGAAACATTTCCTTACTACATTCGGTGAGTGCTGTTATCTGTTAATTCTCCTTTTCTTTCATCTGCCTTTAAATAGATGAACTCTTTTAGTATTCAAATTCGTATTCTCTCAGTGAACACACCAAAAAGCTTTTGGTAGAATGTGCATCTTCTCATTTGAAGCACAAGAAGTTTGCTACAGCTTATGGTGCCCGTCTAACTTCTTCAAGTGGGAGAATACTGCTTCAGAGCATCCCAGGTAGATAGTTGACACGTTCTTTAAACAAAAATGACATTTTTTTGTTAACTATAGTTTTTATTCAAGTTTGCTTATGGGAAAAGAACATTTACATAGATTATTTGACAGGTACTGAGCTTTATAGAGAAAGACTAGTTAGAGCACTTGCACGGGACCTGCAAGTTCCCTTACTGGTGCTTGACAGTAGTGTTCTAGCTCCTTATGTAAGCTTCTGAAATTTAAGTCATTTTTTTGTTGGTTTTTTATGATTTATAATTATTATACAAAATATTGAATATGTTTTTCGGATAACTAATGTCAACTGGCTTTTATGATCTCCAAAAATTTACGGTTATTTACTGATCATGTTGTGCAGGATTTTGGTGAAGACTGCTCATCCGAAAGTGAATCAGATGATGATAATTTAGAATCAGGGGAAGAGTGCACTTCAGAGTCGGAGGTTGAGGATGAGAATGATGGAAGTAACGAGGAAGAGTGGACAAGCAGTGGTGAGGCAAGATCAGAATGTAGTGATGATGAAGTTAATGTGCAGGTATCTGCTGAAGCCCTGAAGAAACTTGTTCCCTACAACCTTGAAGACTTTGAGAAGGTATATTTTTGTGAATTTTTCAGATTCTTATCAAAAGTTAATATAACAACTTACTATCCCAATCCAAAGAAAACAAAAAGAGAAAAGAAAAAGCTTTAGCATGAGAAGTGAAATCGTACTCATTTGGCTTAAAGTAATGAATCTGACGTGTGAAAAAAGATAGTGCATTATGTTATTTATCTATTTGTTTTCACTTTTTCCCTTTTTATAACTCTTTTTCCATCTTATTTTAAAGATAATTGAGATTTCTAGCTTTAGGACTCTTGAGTTTGAGAACCTTTTAAAAAGGATATAGGTTTCTGTATAAGAAAACATATTATTTTGTTGATCTTCACAATGGCCGGAGCATCAATTTTGTTATGGTTCATATGTAAAAATAGCCCTAGGAATATGGGTCATCATTGTATAACAGGAGGTAACATTTATTATATGGGTCATCATTGTATAACAGGAGGTAACATTTATTCTCCTGATTTTTCTAGGTGAAATAGTTTGTCACTTGTGGGAAGCCTAGGCATTCACTTGGTGAAGCCTAGGCATTCACTTGGTGACTATGGAATTACTTATAACTATTGGGAAATTATATATTTTTGTGAGTATTGCGTTTGTTATAGAGAAAGCTATAATTTTGACCAATACCACAAAAATAAGCATTGTTTCCGGTCACTTGGTGTCAGCTACATAATTTTTTTCCTCCATTATGCTCTATCTAGGATTTTATGTTCAGATAAATTTAATAAAGTCATATCCTTTTTTACCCCATCATCTTATGTCAATTTTGATCTTTCCCTCATTCTAGCATTTCCATTAACAATAATCTTATCCCACTTCTTAAGCACCACATTCACTTTTCTTCATTGCATGTGATCAAACCACCTTATTTTATTTTTTCTCTAAGTTATCTTCAATTGATGCTAGTCCTACCATTTCACGATTGTCTTCATTTAACATTCTATCTCTCCAAGTTTTGAACTCATTTATCTTAGCATGCTTATCTCAACACTTGTTTTATTTATGTGTTGTTTGTCACTTCCCAACAATTTTCCCATGTGCCACTATTGATCTTATTGTTCTATAAAATTTTCTTTCAATTTTGGATGTAGCCGTCGATTGCATAAAATGCCAGAAGCACCATTTCATGTGAGGCAATCTCCTTTGATTTTATCATTATTAATAATCGAACCTAGATAGCGAAATTGTTCACTTTTCGATATCTTATGGTATACATATTCACTTCTTCTCTATTTATACTTCTACTAAATTTACTTACGTACATTCAGCTTTATTCCTACTTATTTTAATCCATTTTGATTCCCATGATTCTCTCTAAATTTCTAAGTTAGTATTAACTCATGCTTTAGTTTCATCTACTAAGATAATACCATCTACAAACAACATTCTCTATGAAACATTTGTCCTGAATAGGTGCAGTCCAGTCATTCATAACTAAGGTAAAATGATAAAAACTTAAAAGTTGACCCTTGGTGTAATCCAACAGTGATTAGAAATTCACCTGTGTATCCTAAGAAAAAATTTGGGGTTTAAAATCTCTTAATCTTTATTCCCACTGTAATCATATATATATACAGACAAAGAAACCTATCTTAGGAAAGAAATCATATATACAAGGA
>JAUTBS010437805.1:0-15610 GCA_032361285.1 Aequorea victoria | reverse complement strand
GCTGGTTTACCTTGAAAAACGGCCCCCTTTTTGGTTTCTTGGTTTTCCTAAAAACCAAGTGGCGACTCTAAAAAACTTGCGCGGTCCTCAGACCCATCACAGGGCGCACATTTCGGTAGAAAAACCACCCTCTCCCCGGGGCGTAGGGCGATGAGAGGGCGGGTCCCCAGAGAATCCAAAAGCCCTCAGTTTTAGGTCGTGAGATGGACCCAAAGCACTCAGTTTAAGGTCATGAGACGGACCGTTTTTAAGAAAACCCAGGGTTATAAAAGACAATGCTCGACACGCAGAACGATAAAGAACAAGAGAGAGACTCCTAAGGAACTCTAAGATCGTTGTAGATGAACTCCGAACGCGGATTTAGAATATAAAACCGAAGGAGAATAGAGAACGGGGGTGCCACGTGGCGTGCGCATGGTGATGGAAGTGCCACGTGGTGCATGCATGGTCAAAGGTGCTTGCGCAGGGTCGAGGCTGCGTGCGCATGGTGATGCTGCGCACGGAGTTTGGCTGATGGGGGCGCGGTCTATAAAAGGGGCAAGCGCGGCTCATTTGAGTCGCGCGCGTATGTGAACTCTTTCTCTCTTTAGATCTCACTTTCTCTCAAGCTTCTATCTTTCTAGCAAAATAAAGAACGACAAAGAACAAGCAACCGGCGGTGCGGGTCCCGGGATGGACCCCACCCAGAGGACTCCCAAGGTACCGGTTTTGGCTCAGTCCATCGGGACCCAGAGCACCTCGTCAGTCTTCCGAGGTTTGACGAATCTGTCAGGGCTGAGCAACTTACTTGCCAGCCTTTCTGAGCCACGGGAGAATTAGAGAACGGAGGCAGGAAAAAAATTAATGTCCAAAAGCTCCATCACGCGATAACGATAGGTACTGAGCAAGAGTATCCTACTTGGTCGGGCTCACTTGCTCAGCGGTACCGACCGACAGAGAAGAACATCGACCGAACACTGAAACAGTAACTCCGCAAAATTAGCCAAGAGATCATTGAGGATCCCGAGAATGTCGCTATGCAGACGAATGATCAGGGATTCTCCCCCATCTCTTCCAACCATCAACGAGGATGAGGCAACTATAAATAAAGAGGATCCTAACCGTAAAAGGTACGCCACTCCTCTCTGGATCCAGCATTCATAGCCTTTTTTCTCCTTTTTCGATTGCCTGTCGTACTGACTTAAGCATCGGAGCCTATTAGGCCGGCACCCCACCGGTGTCTAGTTACTCATTCTTTTCAGGTCCCATTGACGAAGCATTGGATCACAGAATCAATATCAACAAACGGAAGTCCGATCGAGGTATTCTCCAACTGTCCAGATTCAGGTACCAACACCTATTATATGTATTATGTGTGAGAATTGTTGGATTCGAAAGTTTTTTTCTAGGCTTCGCAGCTAATGGCGTTTCATGCCAGAATTTGAAGAAGAGACCATGATCGAAGAGGCCGTCGAAGAATATGTGGAACCGTGGCTTACATGATCAAGTAGCAACTGTGCTTGGGAGATTTATATTTCTGCAATCTCTTTTATTTATCGTTGGGATGTAATATTTAAAACATGATGTGTCTTGTGCAAAAGTGCGAACAATATTACCTAATGATAAATATTAAATTATGTTGGATGATTGTGGTTAGAATAACTCTATGTACTATATTTATGTCTCTTGACGAACTGAATTTTTGGGGCGTCACAACTTGGTATCAGAGCCTAGGTTTAGTGAACCTTAGTTTTGAGTTACGGAGAAACCTTGCGACCGTTAAAAAGAAAACTCTGTGTTAAGTCTATATTTTATAAGTTATGCATAAGCTATGAACAAAGAAAAGTTTACGATACGAACTAAGTCTATTAATTTATATATTGTATGATGTCATTCGATTCTGATTCCGATCCCAAGGAATTCTTTGAGGAAGTTATCAACCTAGATGACGAAGTCCTACCAGAAGCTTGGGATATGGATGAACCTCTTGATGCAGAACCACTATCATGGTTCCATCCAGAAGACCTAGATGGCGACGAAAGAAGTGACAGTGAGTCAGAGGACGCACATAGTGAAGTGATCGATGCTGACTATGCACCACCTGATGATGAAGCTGAAGGGATCCCCCGTCGATGGAGGCAGCCTAATGCCCCACAAGAGTATCTGGTCGGCACCATGGTTTATGCTAGGGTGGCCCCTCTTATAAGGTGCAGGTGGAACACACATGTATACGCGTATTACTTCTTTGGACCATTATTTGTCGTGGAGCAGATCGGAGATAGAGCCTTCAGGGTAGGAGTGCCCCAGGGATTTGCTGACCTGGTAGGGGATGTCGCCCCATATGAGCTACTTCAAAACAGCAACCTTTGGACGAAGATCATATATTTGGTCTAGAGGAAGACCTAGATTTTGACAACAACTTGACCTACATAGAATGGCCACTTTTGGCTACTGATTATGAAGAACGAAACCTTGTTGCTAATGGGGACTGGTATGTCAAAGTGCACTGAGAATGTTACGATGTCAAAGAGGTCACGTAGGAGTTAGAAATGTTGGTCTGTAGGGACTATCCGCAGCTGTTTGTATGATAGGACCGTATGTCTGCTAGGGACAGTAAAGCTAAGGTTTTATTTGAACCTTGTAAAAGTCTTGGAAAATTTTGTATAACTGTTCCACACCGATATCGACATATATATAAGATCAGTTCATTTCAATCTTGTCTTATGCTAAAAAAAAAATAAACAAAATTTTAGTACATCTGAAATATCTTGCTTACCAAATACCCTAACGTTACTCAGATAAATCATGGCGGGAAGAGGAAGGCGAAGTCTGAACCAAGAGACTGAACCCCACCAAAACTCTGAAGTGCAAAATTTAGCATAGATCCTACGGCAGCTGGCCACATCACAAAACACTCCACCAGTTCGGACTGAAATGGACCGAGCTTGGCTCTTAGCTGAATTCTGGAAACAGAGGGCTCCGGTGTTCAAAGGACAGGTCGACCCGCATATAGCATAAAACTGGATTATAATAATCAAAAATATACTAGACACCATGGACATACAAGGAGATGGATATAAAATCGCATCAGCAATCTACCAGCTGGAAGAAGAGGCGGACCACTGGTGATCTATGGAGAGAGAGAACCAGAATATAACCACCCTTACCTGGAAATAGTTTGAAAATATTTTCTTGGACAAGTATGTCCCATCCATGATCAAACATGCAAGGATGCGTGAATTTTTGGATTTGAAGTAAGGGACAATGAGTGTGTCCCAATATGTCAGTAAATTCGCAGTTCTAATCCCTGATGAAGAATCTAAAGCTCGACGCATCGAGTGGGGCCTTGAACCATCGGTAAAAGGAAAAATTTCATTCATGCAATTTCCAACTTGTGCTCGAGTAGTACAAGCGGCCGTGATGGTAGGCTGAATCAGGAAAGATCTGAAACCAGCGAAAGGGAGGGCCAATTCGTGGGGGAAATCATAGAGAAAATCATGGAGGGAATTTGCAGAAACCCTACTCCAGACCCCAACCACAAACTCGACAAGGGCCAAATCTGAACTTTCAACAAAACTCTTAGGCTAACTTCTTTGGATGCCAGCAACCCGACCACATCAAGAGAAATTGTCAGAAGATTCAGGGAACGGAAAACCAAGGGGGAACTTCTTACGGCCAAACTTCTGGATCGGGAGGAACTCAGATGACTAATTACAAATTAGGAAATTTTAACCAACAGAAGACATGAGGCAATTAGTTCAATAAAATGGGAAGGCCGGTTCAGGCCACTGGTGCTGTTGGTAGGGTCTTTGCACTGTAAGGAGAAGAGGTGGAAGGACCCTCTGTCATCAAAGGTACTCTTATGCTCTATCATTCCCTCGTTCATGTATTGTTTGATTCTGGCGCTTCACATTCCTTTATATCGAACAATTGTGCTTCATCTTTGGGGTTACCACTCGAACCCCTAGACACCTCAATGTCTGTAACCTCACCCCTAGGAGGACTTTTTCCTATATGTCTTTTATGCAAATCTTGCGAGATAGGAGTCTCCGGTGTTAGTTTGTCATGTGATCTTCGAGTCATTAACATGGGTATCTACGATGTCATTTTGGGCATGGACTGGCAATTCAATCACAAAGCTATTATCGACTGCCACAAGAAGAAGGTCACAGCTTGCAGTCCCGATGGATCATGCTTCCATTTTAAGGGGGGTAGACACCACTCGTTACCCCGAATTGGATAATGGACTCAGTGAACCAAGAATCTAACTGCAAGACTATCAAGTCTTGTACTCAATGAAAAAAGTCTAAAGACCACTCCACTTCCTAAAATTGTGAACGAATGCGAAGACATCTTTCCAAAAGAACTTCCAGGGCTACCACCATAGCGGGATCTAGACTTCAGTATCGAATTGTAGCCGGGAACGACACCTATATCTATGGCCCCCACCATATGGCACCTGCGGAATTATGAGAAATGAAGGCACAACTACAAGAGCTTTTAGAGAAGGGATTTTTTAGACCAAGCACATCACCGTGGGGCGCACCAGTCCTTTTTGCCAAGAAGAAGGATGGCTCTCTACGACTCTGCATTGATTACTGTCAATTAAACCGAGTAACGATAAAAAACCGCTACCCACTCCCTAGAATCGACGACCTATTCGATCAACTGAGAGGTTCAATCTGCTACTCAAAGATTGACCTACGATAAGGGTTATCACCACCTGAGGGTGCGAGAAGAAGATATTCCCAAGATGGCTTTTCAAACGCGTTATGGTCATTACGAGTTTGTAGTAATGGCCTTTGGACTAACCAATGCTCCTGCCGTATTCATGTTCCTAATGAACAAGGTCTTCTTGGCTCTGGACCAATTTGTTATAGTATTCATCGACGACATACTAATATATTCTCCATCGGAGGAAGAGCACGAGCAACATTTGAAGATCGTCTTTTAAATTCTTAGAGAGAACCAGCTATACGCTAAGGCGAGCAAGTACGAGTTCAGGTTGAACGAAGTAAAATTCCTTGGCCACGTTATTTCGAAGGATGGAACTTTTGTTGACCCATCTAAAGTTGAAGCTGTGTTAGATTGGAAGCAACCAAAGTCAGTTTTTGAGATCCAAAGTTTTCTCAGACTAGCTGGGTATTGCCGACGATTCATTCAAGACTTCTCAATACTAGCCAAACCAATGACACAACTGACTCAGAAAGGGGTGAAGTTTGAATGGAATGAGGCATATGAGGAATCTTTCCAAGAGCTCAAGAAACAGCTAACAAGCGCTCCAATTCTAATTATTTCGAAAAGAGATGTAGGTTATGCTATTTTCTGCGATGCGTCAAAGGAAGGCTTGGGATGAATTTTGATGCAAGATGGGAAGGTGGTGGCTTACGGTTCTTGACAACTCAAAGCCCATGAGCAAAACTACCCGACACACGATCTTGAACTGGCTGGTATTGTCTTTGCATTAAAAACCTGGCGCCATTATATGTATGGGGAGGAGTTCAAATTATTCTTCAATCACAAGAGTCTCAAATACCTATTCACACAGAATGACCTTAACATGAGACAACGACGATGGATGGAATTCCTGCAACACTATCGTTTCAAGCTAACTTATCATCCTGGGAAGGCAAATGTCATAGCAGATGCTCTGAGCCATAAAGACCACAGCCTTTTAGCATGCTTGGGGGTAGACCGATGGAACATGCTGCAGACTACTGGAGAATTCAACGTCGGCATCAACAAAGAGACCAATGAGTTCATTATAAGCATGATTGTAGCAACGCCGACTCTGCTCACAAAGATCGTGAAGGCCCAGGAGGTAGATCAGGAGACGATCTTCCTAAAATCTAAAATATCAACCAACGGCGCCACAAGCGACTGGACTATGGGCACCAACGAGAGTTTAAAGTTCAAGGACAGAACTTTCGTACCAAGAGTTGATGGCCTATGAGAAGAAGTACTTAAAGAATTCCACCGATCGAGCTTCGCAATACATCCGGGAGGCAACAAGATGTACCAGGACCTAAAACGTCAATACTGGTGGAGCGGGATGAAGAACAATGTAGCAGAATTCATAACCAGATACTTAACATGCTAGCATGTTAAAGCCGAACATTAAGGACCTAGAGGAAGGTTGCAACCTTTATCGATTCCAGAATAGAAATGGGAACACATCACGGTGGACTTCATCATTACACTGCCAAGATCACCCCGATGACACGATGCCATCTGGGTAATCGTCGACCAGCTGACTAAGATGACACATTTCCTACCAGTAGGAGTCATAGACACTTTATAATCATTAAGCAGACACTACATTTGGGATATAGTCTGACTACATGGAACACCTGCATCAATTGTCTCTGATCGTGATCCGTATTTCACTTCAAATTTCTGGGGAAGTCTGCAGAAGGCCTTGGGAACGGAATTATGTTTCAGCATGACATTTCATCCTCAAACTGATGGACAGTCCGAACGAACGATTCAAACTCTGGAAGACATGTTGCGGGCATGCACAATGGATTTAAAAGGCAGTTGGGAGACGCTCCTGCCACTTGTGGAATTCACCTACAACAACAGCTTTCAAGCCAGCATCGGCATGGCTCCTTACCAAGACTTATATGGACGACCTTGTTGATCACCTTTATGTTGGGCAGAAGTAGAAGATAGTAGCATTTTAGGACCAGAGATCATACAGGAGACCACTGATAAAAATCAAACTCATTCAGGATCGTCTCGTAACTGCACAGAGTCGACAAAAGAGCTACGCGGACCAGAGGAACCGACCCTTGGGCTTCAGCGTTGGCGATCATGTTTTCTTGAAGATTCATCCTCGACGAGGAACCGTGCGCTTTGGGAAGAAAGGGAAGCTCTCGCTGAGATACACCAGACCATTCGAGATCTTGCAGAAGATCGGGGAGGTTGCTTATCGATTAGCCTTGCCACCTCAACTCTCTGGAATGCATAACGTATTTCATGTCTCCATGCTACGGAAATATATGGTGGATCCATCTCATATGCTAAATTGGGAAGAGCTCAGGATTGACAACGACGCTACATTCGAGGAACGACTAGTCAAAATTACAGATCATAAAGAGAAGGTACTGCGAGAAAAGACTATTCCATTAGTATGAATTTTGTGGTGACACAGAGGGGTCGAAGAATCAACCTGGGAATGAGAAGATTCTATGCACGCCAACCACCCTCAACTCTTTGAGAACGGAGGTAATTCTATAATTTTGAGGACAAGATTTTGTTTAAGGGGGGTATGTTGTAAAGACTTGGATTCATATAACCCTAGGATGTAAGCTCCATAAACGCTAATAATGCTAAGTATGGATTCAACCCTAAAGATGTTAAGTAATTAAAGTTATGAATCTAGAAGCTAAGGAATTTTAATAAAGAATAAAGTTTGGTCTTCTAGATCACAACACAAACATGGAATTTTGGGCTAAAGTCCAACATGGAAATTTAAGCCCATAACCTCATGAATTAAATCAATAGACCCAAATTAAATTATAGAGTCCAACTAATTAAATTAAATCACACTCTATGAAGAAGTGTTGAAAAATTCCATAAAAGACCCAATTTTAATCAAAGACCAAAATGGGGCCCACATGAATTTGTAAATTATGGAAATAAGAAAATAAAAAAATAAATTCATTGCCAAACATCCCCAATGGCCGGAAGCCTCAATTTCCCCAAGAGAGAAATCTTGGTGTGACTTAATTCATGAAATTTAAATAAAGAAAGAAAGGAGGGAAGTTTGATGTGATGGTTGCTCAAATTGGAAGCAACCTAAATTCAAGACTCCAACTCATCTTCTCTCCTAATTAATTAATTGTAGGGAATAATTATATACATAAATATACCTCAGGAGGAAAAGAATACAGAAAATAATTGATTTAAGAAAGAAAACTAGTTAAAGAAGGAATAGTAACAAAAGTTGATTTTGGGAGACTTTTGCTAGATTGTTAGAAATCCTTTTTAATTTGATCACACATATAAATCAAACCACTATGCTCTTATGTCCTCTTGTCATCTTTTAGAAGATTTAGTTGCTAAAATAAGGTATCAAGATTGAAAGACTTGACTGGAAAAATTAGTGAATTAAAATAAAAAGAAAAATCATGAAAACTCCTCTCTTCTCTTAGCGTATAAATAGAACACTTCTCCACCCATTTTTCCAAACATTTCCACTCCCTCAATCTCTCTCTAGCTCAGCACTCTTGAGGGGAAAGAAAGGAAAGAAAGGAAAAAGAAGAAGAAAGAACAAAGAAGAAGAAGAAAAAGAAGAAGAAAAATGAAGAAGGAGAAAAAAAAGGAGGAAAGCAATAAAGCTAAGTCCATCTTCTTTTGATCAAGAACAAACCAAGTATGAGACTTTCTAAACTCTTGTTTTCTCTCCTAATATCATCTTCTAATCTTTATCCTCTCTAAGATAAAAGAAACATGGGCAAAAATGGATAAGAAAGAAGATGAACCATGGAACCAAGAATATGAGCTTAGAACCTTGTTCTAGGGAAGTTTTGTAAGGGCCTAAGATGAAGTATAAATAATGTAAAAAATGATTAAGAACCTTTTTATGAATATTTTATGTTGCTTTGATATGTTTGGATATGCTTTGAATGTGTTAAAATAGGAAGAATTGATAGTTGTATGTTTTGCGAAGAAATGATCAAAATAGTGTTATTTTTAAGCCATTCCAAGAACTTTCGTGGCAACTAAACCTTCTCCAAATTAAAATCTGTTTCTAGCAGAGTCTCTTTAGGATGTCTTGAGTGTTCATGATTTTTGGTTGGACTCTAAAATTTATTTTTGAACCCCTATTTCGTTTTTGAAGTTTCTGTGACAGAGAGACAGACTAACAGTCCACTTTGAACCCTTATAAATTATTCTATACAAATCCCCTTGAGATAATCCACATATCCACTGAAAGGTCTATGAGTCTAGTTTCATTTTATTTTTACAGAACCCACTTTGGACTTGTATATGTTGAGCTATCAGGTTTCTACCAAACAGGTTCCTTTTATGATAGATTCTGTTGTACCATTTTGTGGACCCCTTTCTGTTAGCAAACCAGTTCTCGGTTTCTTCATGAACAATATTTATAACATCTTAATCTAGCTATTTGTAAAGGTTAATAATTTTCCAGTGAGGTTTGCTATTTGTAAAGTATTTATAAGTCTCCATGGCAGATTCTGGAAGTCTATTTTGTACTAAAAAATAATGGGTTTAAGGCTCTACTTACCATAAGGCATGTTTTTTTTCTTTTTAATACCATCCATGGTTATGAATGAGTATTTATGGTTGAGATAAATGTTGTATGATCTTGGACTTATGTTATAATCTCTCTCATGCATGGTCTGAGTCTTGGGTGGGGGTGTTCACTTTGTGTCTAGCTTGGCTAGTGTTGATTCTTGATGGACATTGTTATTGTTCTGGACAAGTTCACATGGGTTGTGACTTAGGTATGATCTTGTGATGGAGTGGGTGGTTTTTCCTTTCATGTTGTAATCTTTTGATGGGTGCAGTGTAGCTTGGTGCACCGTGTCGAACTGATAAATTTAACACAGACTTGTCGGGGACTCATGAGGAATGGTGGTTCTGGGGTGCAATGCGTGATACTCTTCACCTGACAGTACCCCACCACCCTTGGAGCATTCACGAGCTAGTTGAGTATGTCACTCTGCTACGTACGGCTCATGGTGTGACAAGGTGGGTTCTGAAGATCGGTTCTAAGTCGGGGGATCGCATGAACCGGTGGGTACGTAACCCACTATGAGTCATGGTGCTACCAATGGGGGACTAGATTGTGGTTATCTGGCAGCTTAAATTTCTGATGTTGTAGCTTTGTGTGGTTGAGTTTTGTGGGATCCTTTGACGTAAAGGAATCCTTGTCAGAAATTAGGTTTTTCATCATTTGTGCATCCCATATATCATTATATCCTGTTATATGTATTATGTGTGAGAATTTTTAGGTTCGAAAGTTTCTTTCTAGGCTTCGCATCTCACGTCATTTCATGCCAGGATTTGAGGAAGAGACCATGATCGAAGAAGTTGCCGAAGAATATGTGGAAATGTGGCTTATGTGAACAAGTAGCAATGGAACTTGAAGATATTTTTTTTTGTAACCTCTTTATTTTACTGTTGTAATGTAATATTTAAAACAGGTTATGCAACGTGTGAAAAAGCGAACAGTACTACCTTATGATAAATATCTAATTATGTTGGATGGTTGTCATTAGAATAACCCTATGTACTATATATACGTCTCTTAACGAACTAAATTTTTAGAGCGTTATACCTTGTAGTTAGCAATAACCATGGTGAAGACTAGGGGGTCATCATGGGGTTGTTGGACTCCCTAAGCATCGAGATCTGAGAAAGTTATGACCTCCTCTATTTTGGCAATTTCGCTTGGCCGATCGGCCACGTAGATCTCGTTTGGCCCCTCGGTCCTCGACCTTCTGAAATGGGCCTTCCTAAATGAGCTACTTCCCCCCATCCAGCGAACCCACCAGAGATGACTCGGACCTCTCCGGCAAAATTTCCATCCATGTCTCTGTATGCTAGGGGAGGTCTGTCTTGCTGACCTCTTGACTCATCTCTATTCTACCGACCAGCTAAGAATTTACTCAGTCATCCCATCTGGATTAGCACTTCAATTTGCTCTTTTAGGTCGAAGTAGTCCTCTGTGTTGTGGTTGTGGTCTTTACTGATCTGACAATACTTATCTGGACTGCACTGGCTGGGTTGTGTCTTCAACTTTTTTGGCCAACGCAGCTTAGGATCATCCCTGATCTACAGCAACACCTGGTCGGCGGGAGTATTCAATGGAGTGTATTTCTCGAACCGACTGGTCAGTATTCGGGACCATTTGAAATCAGTCTGATTGTGTTGTTGTCAGTCGGAGTTTCGAGATGGCCTTGATTTATCTGGTTCATCTCGCTTTCTTCGATCATTTTTCTCCCCCTGATCACTCTTCTTGTCGGCTCTATGGATCTATCTTCTCTAGCGTTCATTGCATCATCGACATTCATGTGCTTCTGCACTTTGACGATGAGTTGAGTCATATTGGTCGGGGGCACCTTTGCCAACGAGAAGATGAATTTTGTTGGTTTGAGGTCGCCCATGAACGCTGTGAGTGCCACCTTTTCATCAATGTCTTCTATTTTCAAAGCTTCGGCATTGAATCGAGTCATGTAGTGACGTAAGGTCTCGATCTTTCCTTGCTTGACATTAAGGAGGTATGTGGCCGACCTCAGATATCGCTGACCGCCAATGAAGTGTCCCAACAAAAATTTACTTAACTGGGTGAACGTGGTAATGGATCCACTCTTTGATTTTTTGAATCATACGAGAGCTAATCCCTTCAGAGTTATCGGGAATCCTCGACACATAATTTCAACTAGGACTGCGTGCAAGTGCATGTAGACCTTGTACGTTTCCAAATGGTTTAAGGGGTCTTTCAACCAATCAAAGGCCTACCTCTGTGGAATTTTGAATTTAGACGATACGGGATCGACCATGACTGCTGGGGAGAATTACAGATCCATCCTTTCTACAAGCTCGTCCACCACCGTAGGCATTTTTCCCTTTATTGCCTCCATTACATTGTAGAGTTGGTCATTGACCTCTTTTATCTCGGCTTCGATGGTGATTGAAGCTTCCATTTTTTTGAGCTGATTGCCTTCATCTTGCTTCAGGGCCGATTTCCATCCATGGAGGTTGGTCCTGCTTTGGGCTACTTTTTTGTTTTTGTCTGGATTGTCCCCCTCTCGGCCTCGCCGTTGTTCACCAGGTGGTTGAGGGATGATCACATGTTCTCCCTCAACATGGGATGCTAGAGGGGGAGGAGGAGGCAGAAGTCTCGCCTGCTCATCAAGTATTTGGTTAATGGCCTAATTTTGGTAAACCAAACCCTGAATCAGTTGGGTCAGATCCTTTAGTTGCTGCTCGACGTTGTATTGTCGTTCCCTTTAAGGGTTGCTTTGGTGATGATTCCCTTCAGAAGCTATCGATCTTGTGACAACCATTCAGATTGCAAACAACCATTGAGAGAGTAAGAAACGATAAATCGCTTCACATAGATGGTGCCAAATATTGATGCTTGAATTCGAACGGCTCCTTGAGATCGGTAATGACCTATAAAATGTCAGAATCTACGCACCGATGTACCGACCTAAGATCTTCCGATACTTAAGTCAGCGAAGAGGTAATAATGTCGAACTATAATCGATCTGTAGAACTAAAAGTAGAAGTGCAAGACTGTATGTAGAATGAGATAAATGATATACATTTTGAGTGTATAGATGGTGGCTATATATAGAGAGGTAAGTGCGTGAATTCTAAAATTCGATAGATGTCGATCCCTGATTTGGCACCCCCGAGCGTATCATCGGGATACGCAATAAGATCTGATTTCTAATTTATCGCTGTGATGGTTACTAGGGTGATCTTGGCAGAGATCGTCGGCGTTAATTACAGAGTTTTATTTATTAGTGTTGACTCGGTCGTCTTGGCTGACTGATCGAGCCTATGGTCTGACCGAGCATATGGTCTGACTGGGCACATTTTTTCGAATATTTTCTGGGTGTCCTGTGCGTTGGTTGGTATGCTTGGCCTGATGTCGTGTCCCCAGTCGGCTAGAACGGTTATTTTAATCATCTGTAACTTTGGTTGTTCATTTTTTAGTCGGTCGATCGGTTAAAATATCTGTCGATTTTCGTCTCGATCGGTCGTAGTCGACCGATCAGTTTACACTCATCAATTATTTTTTAATTATTAATTTATAAATTTTAAGATATTATAATTTTTAATATACATAATTATTTTTTAAGTAAAAAAAAATATTTATTTTTAAAATTTTCTTGTGGATATTTATTAAATAATACTTACGATAAATATAAAATTTTAAAAAAGAGTTTTTCATGTTATACGGGTCGTACACACTATATTAACACCCGATAAATACTCTTTTTAAAGTTATGTGCTGATCCTGGAGTGACGTGATTTTTTGATATTTTAAATTTTACAATATTATAACTTTTGTAGTACATGGTAATTTTTTATAAAGTTTATATCTTTGAAATTTTTTGTCAAAATTTATCAAAATAAAATTGATATTAAATATAAAATATATAAAAATAATAATAAATTATGAATTTATTTTAATGAAAAATTTTCAATTATACCAATCTTTAATACCTTTTTAATATTTGCATATATTTTGAGTAAATGATATTTATAATTTAAAAAGAATTACAAAATTAATATTTATTTATTTTTAATTGAAGTAGTATTTTAGGACAACATTATGGTATTAATAATCAAACAATAAAAGTTCATCATACATGAAATTTTTTTCATACCTTAATATATGTAGAATGAGATTTTTTTGTAGTATTTATAAAAGTCTTAACACAATGAGAGATTTTTTTAGTTTCTTTAAAAATTCTAATATAATGAGGATATTTAAAAAAAAAAAAAATTAAAATTCGTTTTTATAACATTTTAATATATGAAAAAAAATCCAATTTTATGTTAAAACAAAATATGAGAAATTTCTCATACCTATCGACAATGAGCAATTTCTCATCATATTTTTTTCATGACTTGATATTCTTAGCGTTAAGTAAAATAAACACTTGTGTACTAAAATTGCAAAGAAGAAATCCTATTTTCGCATCTCTAAAAATATTTGACATTTGCTTGAGCATGGTTGAAATACATTAATTACTTCTCACACATTTATTTTTTATATGTAATTTTAAGCATTCTTTGTGTTTTAAAAACAAAATTTATCACTTAAACTATCTTTTGTTCTAAATTTTAGGTTTATCCTCAATTTAATTTAGCAATAAACTTAAAAGCAAAACATAAGAATATATTAAACATTTTAACAAAAAAACAAAAATCTACTTTAAATAAATTATCCGAAACAATTTAACTTTTTTTCCTTTCATTCTTCTTTTTTTTTTTAAAAAGAAGAAACTAAGGCTCCGTTTGATCGCAAACTTTAAGAATTAAATTCAAAAATTATCTTTAAAAAGTATTTTTGAAAAGAGTTTTCAAAATAATATTGGAAGAAAAAATGCATTTGGTTGTTAGAGTTGAGAATTAATATTTAGTGCAAAAAGGAGAGTGATCTTGCTCAGAAACCCTTACGGAACTTCTCTCTAAGCAGAGCTACTCTCTCATGCTCTGAGTCTGGGATCTTGATAAACCTTAAAATCTAAACACTGCTAGTTCACTCACCATTTCTGTAAACCCCAACCAGAGATCAGATCTGTATGCATTGCTACACATATATAAAGATGCAGTTGTAGGCAAATGGCGAGCTCTGACCCGAAAAAATGTCCCTAGCCCGATTAGTGGCCTTCGTTGTTGGAATCGACGATAATGACACCATCTTCTTGGGCCAAGCAGACCGGGTTCCGGCCCAAGTTTTTCAGCGAGACCAATGCGAGCGATTCTGGCCAGATTGTGGCCCACCACAAGCTCAGAGAACCCGATTCTCAGGCGGATCTTGAATCGGGCAGGGCTCGGCCCGCTGCGGTGGTGAACGATGAACTGAGGGGGCGAGAAGGTGGTGTCGGTGGTTTCAGAGAAGGATCAGCCGAAGAAAAAGAGAAGGAACTCAGACAGAGGAGCACTAAAAGACGTTGTGAAAGTTGAAAAAGAGAATTCCAAAAACATGTGTTTATTATTTTTAGCCTTTTACCTTTTTCACTAGATTTTCAAAAAAATAGGACTTAAAAAAGTATTACCAAATACATTTTCACACTTTTCATAAAAATAACTATGAAAAATGAAAAAACAATTGCAACCAAACGGAGCCTAAATATCTTAAAAATCTAATTTTTTAAATATGTCGAACAATGGCTAATTCAACTTAAACAAGCTTATAAAAAAGTATTTTAACAAATGAGACTTTATTCTATGATTTTTTACATAACTTTTTATTAAATATAGATTTTATTTGATAGACCATAGTAGATTTAGAAAAAATAAATTTCATAAAAAAAACATGCATAATAATTATTATTATTATTATTATGATATTTTAAAATTTAAAATTAAAGACATTTAATCGAATACTCTAAAAGAATGACGTTATCACTCTCCTTAATCTCATATGTGACTAACAAATAAATTTTGGGTGATTCGGCCACGAGTCCTATTTATGAGACTTATTTAAGGATAAATTCTATATTAACTTTCCTAATCAAATAAGTCTCATTTAATTTTAATATTCCTAAAATAATCTTACTACTAAACCCTCAAATTAAGAAAACGTCACCGAAATTTTCGAAAACCGATTACAGCGATTCTCCCAAATTGCTACACCAAGATCCTCGCCTCTGTCGAAATTGCCGCCGCTCTGAAGGAGATTGTCGTCGGGGAGAAACTAATAGGAAGAATACCAGGTGTCGATGAGGATCATGAGTGGCCGAATTTGAGAACGAAGGAAGAGGAATAGAACGAGGCGACGGTAATGGTGACATCGAGATTGCCGCTCCTGCGTACACGTCGGACTGTCCGTCGGGAGAAGGTGCCGGAGAGATGACGAATCTGATTTGGGGTTCTCTGCTGTGAACATGCTCTGTTTTTATGATTTTGTAAA
>JAUTBS010437694.1:0-15614 GCA_032361285.1 Aequorea victoria | reverse complement strand
GTTTATCTTCCTGTTTTGTTTCTTCTTCCCTTATAACAATATTATTTATATCATTTGTTATCTTAAAGTTTCAGAATATTAATTTATTTAATAATTTTTTTTTACCAATTTATATCATATATAATTTGTTACACAAATTTTTGGGTGTTACAATTTGGTTATTAGATTTCAAACTTTTAAAGATTATCTCAGATTCCTATATAATTATATTTGGGAACCAAATACTTTTGATCCAAATTTTAATTTATACATCTTATATTGAATAATTATTTGAATATCTTATTAATTTAATTAAACTTTTCTTTCACAATGAAATCATTTATCACTCAAAATTTTTGAGTTTTACAGTGACTCTTGATGAAATATTGTTGTGCTGAACAAGTGCACATATTTTGTGACTTGGGTATATGTTTGTGATGGAGTGGGTTGGTGTCCCTTCCATGTTGTAACCTTGTGATGGGTACAATAGTTGCTATGGTGCACCGTGTCGAACCTATGGACGTAACATTGGACCTGTCAGGACTCGTGAGGGAGGTGGTTCCGAGGTAAGGTCGGCAACGAACTGAGTTCGGACTCTTAGCCTGGTTGTACCTCTCCGCCCTTGGGGCATTCATAAACTAGTAAAATATGTCACTTTACTATGGTTCATGGTGTGACAAGGCGAGTCTAAAGATTAGTTCTAGCCGGGGGGCCTTATAAGCCAGTTAGAGCATTTAGCACGCTGCGATTCATAGTCTGCAAATGGAAAATCGGATCGTGACTCTCCGGGTGTTATGGTTCAATAGTCATAGGATTGTGGTTGAGTGTTGTGATCATTTCGGCGTAAAGAAATCATTGTCAGGAATCAGAGTTTTATCATTATACATATCATATGGTGTTATATCTTGCTGCTATGTATTATGCGTTAGAATTGTTGGGCTTAGGAGTTTCTTTCTGGGCCTTGCTGCTCACGGCGCTTCATGCCAGAAACTGAAGAAGTGATGATGACTGAAGATCTCGTTGAGGAGTATGTTGAGTCGTGGCTCAACTGAATAGGCGACATCCATTCCGAAAGAGTTTATATTTTTGTAGTTTCCTTTAAACTGTTGTTGGAATGTAATATACTCTTTAAATAGGTTGTGTGCTGGATGGAGACACAAAATTTATTACCTTATGATAAATATTCAATTATGATGGATGTTTGAGGTTATAATAACCCTATGTACTATAATTACGTCTCTTGACGAACCAAATTTGTGGGCCGTCACATGGCTTTTAGTAGCTTTTTCCTACATCTTTCTATTTTAAACAGCATGTTCTATATGCATCAACTTGACTGATATGCTGCCATCTCCCACTTAACATGCCTTTAAGTGTAAGTATGCATAGAAAACCATAGTTTTAGGTTAGGTTTTATTTTTTTGTTTGCTTTTTAATGTTCTCTCTTCAATCGCCTTCCTGTATGTGTTGCTTTTGATAAATTTAAGATAAGAACAAAAGAAACAATTAAGTAAAGGCCGATCTTCAGATCGGGTGAGAGGGGTGCCTAACACCTTCCCCTTTCATACCCTAACTCCCGAACTATTATTTTTGGTAATAACAAACCAGTTCCTTAAAAATTTTGGTTTCTTGGTTTATTCGAAAACCAAGTGGCGACTCCAATTGTGCGACTTTTAACACGGATGCGTTTGGAGAAAGCTCTCTTTTCAAAGCAATAAAATGAAACTATTTTTCTTTCATCTCTACAAAAACCAAGCGCTCATGTTAAGGTGAGAGTGGCTAGTTTTGTTAAAATAAAATGTGATAAATGTTGTTATTTTGAAATGTTTTGATAACGTGTTTAATAATGATCTCATGAATATTTTCTTAAAAAAGAATTTGGTTGTTCAAAATAAAGTTGATCTTTGCTTCACTCCAATGTGGTTTTGTTTTATAAAGTGGTTTTGTTTAATGAAAAAAGTTTGATGGGATCACATGAATCTTGTTGCATGATGTTTTGCTTGAGTGTGTCAAGTCTTGCAGGTATTCGGCCCGTGTGAGATAGCCTTTATGGCTTTGTCTTTTATGAGTGTGAGTTAGCCTTAATGGCATTTGCCCTTTATGGGTGTTAGTTAGTCTTAATGGCATTTGCCCTTTTATGAGTGTGAGATGCACCTACCACTAGTGTTTAAAGAGTGGCCCTCATATCCACCACTCTAATGAAGTGTGTTGTGATTGAGGTTAGGGTACTAACGAAACTCCCGGTCGTGAGGTTAAATGACTACTTGGGCACTATAAAGTGTGAGTTGGGTGTTTTATGTTATATAATGCTTGTAAAAATATAACACTTTGACGATGAGTTTATTCAGCTTCTTTGGAAAATGTACTTCAAGTATGAATGTTTGTGAATCATGAAAACTATTCTTATCAGTGTGTGTGAAATTTCTTTTCAATCAAATTCTTGTGAAAAAATATTTTATATTTTATTTCATTTTAATGCTAAGTCCACTCTCTTGTAACCTTTTTGGTTGCAGATTTCAGTTCGGAGTATATGTTGGTCCACTAGTACCATGTGGAGGATCTTTTGAGAGAAGAAGACCTTTTGTATAAGTTTTCTTTGGGTTGTATTATATGAACATATGATTATCATATTTGTAGTTATGGTTGGGATTTAGTATCCCATAGACAAAGCTTGTATTTTTTTATATAGAGATTGAGGATCCCATAGTGGCTTATATGCTTGATGCATGAAATGATTAAATTATCAATGAAGTATGTTTATGGGCGATGCGGAGTGCATCCTTTATCTTTTTATATTAATCTTGGATTAGGTAAGTCTGTGCCACACCACTCCGAGTAAGTTTTATTACCCTCCGAGGAGTGGGTGTGATATTTTGGTATTAAAGCCCTAGGTTATATGTTCTGTAGACACAGTTGAGTCTGGAATTATAGTGGACATAAGTTGTGGGTAGTTAAGTTGAGTTAAGTGTGTGTATGACTTTAGGGTGTCGTACCATTGTCGTCAGACATCTATTTGACTGGCTTTGAAGTCCGATTGAAAACGCATTCTGCAGGCGTAAGTTCTTATTAGAAATCATAGTAAGTTGTCAGATTGGGAAAAACTACCCTATAAGTCGTGGTGAGTGGTTAGACTTAGAATTATACTCATAAGTCTTGGAAGTTTGGGTTTTGAAAAGATTCTCATAATCATGAATCTTTGTGAAAGAGTATAATTTATGTGTAGTCATAAATGAGTTCTAAAGGTTGAGCCCTGAATTTATAACAATTTTTGCTATAATATAGAGAATGGAGAACTCCGATGAAGTGTCCTTCGCCCCTGAACAACCAGTTGGGGATGAACTTGGAGCATCCCAACAAGCAGGACAATCAGATTAGGCTAATCAGACTGTTAGAATATTAGAACCTATTGTTTGGCTAGCTGAGACAAATACCACGTTGATTGGTATGTAAGTGGGAAGGAGTGATAAGTCCCAAGAAAACCAATTCAAGGAGTTAGGAGGTAAAGAGTTCAATGGGACAACTAATCCCATTGAAGTCGAGTACTGGCAAAAAGATGCAGTACACATTCTTGATTGACTTGGAGTAATGGAGGATGACCGAGTTGGTGGGAGAAGCTTATAATTGGTGGGAGGCAACTGAGAGATTGTTGAAGTTACCTATTCCTAGAGCAGAGCCCCCTATGCCACAAGAGATTACTTGGGCTCGGTTTTTGAAGACGTTTGACGAGCAATACAAACTTGTGTCGTACAGGTATGAGAAGGAGTAAGAATTCATAGACCTAACTTAGGAAAATATGAGTGTGGCTCATTATGAAATGAAGTTTACAGATTTATCATGCTATGCACCATTATTGGTCCATGACGAGGAAACTAAGTGTAAAAGGTTCCAAAGAGGGTTAGATTACTCGGTCAAGACTAGATTGACAGTCATGGAGATTAGTAGTTATGCTAGTTTGCTGGACAAAGCTTGTATGATTGAAAAAGATGTGAAAGAGGGAGCGGGAAGGCGAGAATAGTTCAGAAAATGCAAGTTTGGTAGTGCATCAGCGGACAAAGTGGGGAGGAATAGTTTTAAGAATGCTACAAACAAACCGCTGGCCTTTCGGAGTCAAAGCTACCAATCAACTGCGAAGAATACCATTTTCAAAGGAAACCAATCAAACAAAGGAGCTTTCAACAAGAATGAGAAGGAAAAATCATCTACGTATTTTCGGTGCGGAGCCACCGACTATTTTATTAAGAATTGTTCAAATGGGGGAAGAGGAGTTATCTATTATGGCTGTAATCAACCGGGACGCATTATATCATCCCGTATTTTTTTAAAGAAAATCTTGTGAATAATTAATCTTGTTTAAGTTCTAAAAGGTAATTATTAAATTAATTTGGCATAATTAATTAATTAGAACATAATTAGAGTTAATTCGTAAATCCCAAAAGAAGAAGGGCTTAAGTGCACTTTAAGCCAAGTTATTTTAATTCCTTAAAATAAAAAGGGTAGAATATTTTATACATTAATATAAAATTTGGTGGCTTTAATTTGTAAACAACCATCATGTCAGTGGAGTTTGGCTGACAGCCCAATCCTTTAGGTCCCATCACCCCTGCCTTTCATCATTACAAGGTCAGGTGATGGGATGAGTTAAGGCTCTCTCTCTCTCTCTACCCGAAGCCCCCATTCTTTCCCAAAATCTATGAGGTTCCCTTGAGTTCCATAGCTACATTTGGTTCTAAGGAAGGAGAGAAGACGATAGAGGAGACCTACGAGGCAAAGAAGGTTCTAGAGCTAAGAGCGGTGAAGTTTTCACACCAGAAACAAAAGAGAAGAAGAAAATAGGACTAGAAAAAGTGAAACAACCGCCATTGACGTCCTCTTTCGAGATTCTTGAGGTAATAATCATATTCTCAACTCAAGAGTTCATTACATATTAGAATACCGCTCTTAATCAAGGAATAGAACCCTCTTTTTCTTAGTCTTTCTAGCTCTTGGTGCATGCTTTCATGCGAGTCTCCATTTTATCCACTATTGGATATTTCTAATGTGAGAAATCTAGAGTTTTGTTTTTTAATCTTGTTAGAAATACCTTTATAATAGTTTTAGAGTGTTGGATGCATAAGTTATAGAGGAAGAAAGTTTGTGGGTGTTGTAGAGCCTTGAGAGATGTACAAAAATCACATTTTTTACCCCAAATAGAGCCTTGTTGTAGAAAATACACAAGAAATAGAGTATCAATGTTTTTGGTCATTTGAGTCGACCCAGACCTTATGTGAGTCGACTCAAAGTGGTTTGCCCTCAGTAGTTTTTATCAAGCAAGAGTTTGAGTTGACCCAAGCAGGGTGTGTGTCAATTCAAATCGTGAAGCTCTCTGTTGTTTTAACAGGCTAAAGCTTGAGTCGATCCAAGTATTATGGGTGTCGACTCAAATCAGTTTGGCCTCTGTAGTTTTATCAGGCGTAGACGTGAGTCGACTCACGAGGACTGTGAGCCGACTCAATCGGAGTTGCTTTCTGTAGTTTTAACAAGCGAGGCCTTGAGTCGACCTAAACCTTGTGTGTGTCGACCCAAACCTAGATCCAGTGCATGTGAGTCGACCCAGCCTAAGCCCCGCACCCATAAGTCGATGTACCTCAACATACGTCTCGACCCAAACCCCCTATGAGCATCCTGAGTCGACCAGAAGGCATAGTGAGTCGACTCAGAGGCGTGTGAGTCGACCCAACCCAATTTTGTGTCGACTCAATGTGTAAAAATAATCTTTTTCCAGAGTTGATTCAGAGCCTTTGCGGCCACTTTTGGCCTTAGATTGCTTCATGAAAAACCTATCTAACAACCATATCTAACTTCTGAAGATTTACCAAAAATTATTATAAAGGTTTAATTCTTTAATTTGAGTTTACCGAGCATGGTAGGGTTGGAAATCTTTAAGAATCAAGGGTAAATGATGTTTCAAGAGGAGCTAAAAGTCTTTTAAGACCATAGGGTCAAGACGTAAGATGTTAAGAATCATATGAAGCATAAGTTGATTCTTATACATAGATTAGTATGTAATCTAGATCCCGAAGGTGTAACCGTGGACGAGGGAGCGTCGCCTCATGATAAAGGAGGTCTTCTGTGAAATGCTCAAGTAAAAGGTGAGAGTGGCTAGCTTATTTAAAATTAAATATAGAAAATGTTGTTTTCCTTAAATGTTTTAATAACATATTTTGTGATGATCTCACGAATGCTTTCTCAAAAAATGTTTAGACGTTCAAATGAAGTTAATCTTCAATTTTATCAATTGTGGTCCTATTTTATAATGGGTCTGATGAGATCAAAAAAATATTTCTTGTGCTTGATGTTGTGCTTGAGTGTGCTAAGTTATAGCGGGTAATCATCCTGGGTGGGCCCCTTGTGTGGGCATTTGATGGCCTTAAAGACATTACCCCTTGTGCGAGTGTTTAATAGCCTTAAAGGCATTGCCCCTAAGTTGGGTGGAGGTCCAATGGTAGACAAAACCCTATTGGGGGTGTAGCCCATTAGTAGCTGTTATATTTGTAGCCCCTAAGTTGGACGGAGGTCCAGTGGTGGACAAGTAGCACTTATCACTAGTGTTATATGAGTAGCCCTTAAACTCGCCACTCAAATAAAAGTGCGTTGTGGTTGAGGTAACGGTACCGTTGAAACTCCTGGTCGTGAGATTAAACGACTACTTTGGCACTGTAAAGCGTGAGTTTGGTGTTTGGTGTTATACATATATATGTTTGTGGAAAAATAACACGTGGATGTGAGTTTATCCACTTGCTTTGATAAATGTATTTCAAAGTATGATGTTGAGAATCATGAAAACTGTTCTTATCTGGGTGTGTGATGTTGCTTTTCCATTAAATGCTTTATGGAAGAAATGTTTTATATGTTATTTTATTTTAATGCTAAGTCCACTCTCCTGTAACCTTTGTGGTTGCAGATTACAGATCGGGGTAGACTTTTGGTCCACTAGTGCTAGGAGAATGATTCTTTAAGGAAGAAGATCTCTTTTTGTATAAGTCTCTTTTTTGGTTTGTAATATTAAACAGATGTTTATCGAATTTGTAAACATGATTGGGATTGAGTATCCCATAATTTAGTTTATCTTTTGTATATAGTGATGGAGGATCCCTTGGTGATATATATATATATATATATATATATATGTGTGTGTGTGTGTGTGTGAAACTCATGGACTGATTCAATAATTAATGCAATGTGTTTAATTGTATGGGAAATGTGGAGTGTGTCCCTTATTATTATGGTAATTGTGGATTAAGTAAGCTATGTCGCACCACTCCGAGTAGGTTTAATTATCCTCCAGGGAGTGGGTGTAACATATATACCCTCTTAGTGTGGATAGCAAGGGGTGTCAGCTGCATCCTCCATTGGTAGTAGGAAGACCATGGGAAGTGGACCAGCGGAATCAGTGCAGAACAAAGGAAAGGGTGTTGCAGAAAGACCTATTATTTCATTATATATTTTTTCTATCACCAGATAAGACGTACGAGCAACACCGGAGGTGGTGATAGGTACTATTATTGCTTTTACTAAGAATGCCTATGCTCTTATAGATCCGGGATCGACGCATTCATTCATAGCACCCACTTTCATATCACAAGTAGATGGCATAACACCTGAACTCCTAGACTACACAATCACTATTGCAGTACCTCTTGGGGAGGAAGTGATAATCATAACCATATACCGAGAGTGTTTGTTAAGGATAGGAGAACAAGAAATGGAAGTTGATGTAATGTCATTGAGTATGTTAGAATTTGATCTTATACTCGGAATGGATTGGTTATCCACCTATCACACGTCCCTAGATTGTTTTACAAAGAGAGTAATCTTTCAGATCACAGGAGAAGAAGAGTTTATCTTTCAAGGCGATATGGTTAAGACACCTGTTTGTCTTATGTCAGCGCTCAAGGTAACTAAACTATTCCAGAAAGGTTGCCAATGATCTTTGGCACATGTTGTGAATACTGAATCAGAAGGAGGGGAACTTTTAAGGATACCAGTTATCTATGATTTACTAGATGTATTTCTAGATGACCTACCAGGTCTACCAATAGATCGAGAGATTGACTTCAGTATCGATCTATATCCGGGGACATAACCTAAATTCATTGCACCCTATAGAATGTCTTCTGCTGAATTGCGAGAGTTGAAAGAACAGTTACAAGAGTTATTGAATAAGGGTTTCATCCGACCCAGTGTGTCACACCCCAATTTTGGAGAGGTGACTGGCCATGGATTAAGGGCCTTAGCCCAACTAATCCAAGAAATCCTTAATCAATTATTAGCTAACAATATACTAATACGATATTAATTACAATGGATTTAAATAATTTAATATCTGATTTCATAAATAAGGGTCAAACTGCCCAATAGTTTCAACATGCTGTCACAACAGCTCATAGTCAATCTGTTTAATTCTATTCAAATGCGAAAACAGTAATAAATCAATTATTCTTTGAATGCGGAAGCAATATATAAATGTATGTCCTAGAGGTCTTTATACTAGATCCCTTGAAGCAGTCGAGTCCATCAACAAGCTCCTTTCCTGATAACCTAAAATATTTTAGTTTTACAATACCAGCAAAGCTGGTGAATGGAATCATGTATATTACAATATAGTTCAAAACAGGGGATATAAAATAGTTTGTACATTAACATAGTCATGGCAGGATATATGCAGTAATATAAAAAAGAAATCATTTATCATTTCATTTCATTATCTCATATCAAGATCTTATTTCATCACTTCATATCGTTTCATCTTCGTATCATAATCTCGTTTCGTTATTTCATATCAATGTCTCATTTTATTCTTGCGTATATAAATGTATATATATTTATATTTCTTATATTTGGTCCCGTTATCAACGAGACACCAAGTCATCACATAATGCGGTCATTTGATCCCGAATATGGGTCACCAAGATATCACGTAATCAATTTATTTTGTCCCGATTACGGGTAACCAAGATATCCCATTTATTTGGTAATTTTACCAAGACATCTCTTCAGACATTATGTCTGTATCACATCGTTTGGTCCTAATATGGGTCACCAAGATATCACGTCCATTTGGTAACATTACACGAATTACCAAGACATTTCATTCATTTAGTAACATTACACGAGTTACCAAGTCATCTCATCAGACATTATGTCTGTATCTCATCATTTGGTCCCATCTACGGGTCACCAAGAAATCATATTCATTTAGTAACATTATACGAGTTACTAAGACATTTCATTCATTTGGTAATATTACCAAGTTATCTCATAATGTTTCTATCAATACATATACTTTCCATTTACAACATAGGGTGTCGATGTGTTTGATAAGAATCTAACACTTTTCATGATGCATTTCATAACACTATTCGTAATACGTTTCATAACTCATTTCATTGCATTTTTCACATCACTTATCATTATCTATTTCATAACACTTTTCATTATACTTTTCATAATTTTTTTCATAGCACAGATAATACCCCTTTTCGTGATATATTTCATAATATATTTCATAACACCTTTATTACGCTTTCCATGACGCTTTTCATAACATACTTTATGACATTTCTCATTACATACATCATAACAATTTTCATGATACTTCTAATTTAGTTTCGTAGGATATCAAAACTTTATAATATAAGAACCCTTTCTTAACACTTCTCAATATACATTTCATATTGCATTTCATAATACTTTTTATTTGATTCCTTACAAGGAAAATTCGTATAATATCATTTTAAAGGCATTTAAACCACGACTACTTCATTTTTTAAAGATATTTGGGAAATATGAAATTTTACCATGATTTTTAAAGAAAGCTATTTAACACCATTTAAAACATTCAACATTTACTTTACCTTTTCATCAAGTTTGGGGATATGAGTAGTTTAATGAAAGATACGTAGCATGAGAGCCACTCACCTGAGGTCCAAGTTAATCTCGATTGTAATAGAAAACAATCTAAGATTCACACATCACCCTGAATATATGGCACAAATCATCACAATCTAATAAAGCAAATAAACTATTTAACTTTATCCAAAAGAGCCATTCCCAATCATTAAAGGTTTCATTCTTAGCTTCTGGTGTTAATTTAATTATTAATTGACTTCTTTCATCTTTTAATTTTATGTCAAACAGAGGCTTTGCCCTTAAGAATTTATTCCAGTAATTATTTCAACATTTCTCGGGTGATGGGACAACCCAGAGGGTCAATAAGTTGACCCAAAGGTGCTACAGAGGGCTTTGAGTTGACACATCAAGGCTGTGAGTCAACTCAAAGGTAAACAGGTCACTGTAAGTCGAGACCAGAGGCTTTTGAGTTGACTCAATGGCATAAAAAGGCATAATGAGTCGACACCAAAGGCTGTTGTGTCGACCCAAAAGGGTTCTGGTCAAACCAAGAGGGGTTTGGGTCGACCCCAAGGCAAAATAAGCGTCCATGAGTTGACACCATAGGCTGGTGGGTCGACCCATAGGTTCTAGACGGACTCCGTCCGGACGCCACTCGTGTCCCATCCAGACAGAAAGAAGCAGAGCCGACAAGATAGAGCTTCAGAGGCATGTGAGTCGACATCACACCTCTGTGGGTCGACCCAAAGTTCGGAACAGCCAACAATGACTTCCGAAACTTGGTTTTTTCATGTTTTTATTCATTCATTTTTTTCTTTAATCATTATCTAGGATGTTTTAACATATTTTAGAAAGATCTAAACATATTTTTTTGGTCGATTATATAATATTTTTATATAATAATTTCCTGTTTATATATATATATATATATATATATATATATATATATATCTACCATTATATATTTATTTCAATTATATATATTTTGACCTCTGGTTCTAATGATGTTTATTCATGTTTTCAGAGGGTTTAAACATCTTTCATGTTGATTACACGATTTGTCCATTCATGGGATCACATATATAGTTATATATACATATATCCATATTACTGTTATATATAATATATAATGACTGAATCTAATTCTCTGGTTGTCTCTAAACCCAATAATAGCTATGGTAAAATCTATGTGTTGTTCATGATAATAATTCAAACCTTTTTCTTAGATTATATATATAACTTGTGTGATACATATATATATACACGTATATATCTAATTTGTGAATAAAAACTAAAACAAAGGGCATGAGTTACTGACCCGCGATGATGATGATGTGGGTGGTGACGACATCATGCAATGGTGGTGATGGCAGCAGTGAAGGCTGCTGGGTGGTGGCGCTGGTTGCTTCCAGAGAGGAAAACCGAGGGAGGTTGCAAAGAGAATGAGGGAGAGATGAAGGTTCTGCGAGAGATGGGTTCCTCGGGAAGAGGGGACTCCCTTTTAAAAGGGAATGGTGGCAAAGATTTTAGGGATCCACCCTGGATCTTCTCCTTACACCCTTATCTTTCAAAAATCACGTTTATCCGTTTAGGAATGTCACAACTATCTTCTTTTTGAAATCATTTAAATTCCTTATTTGTTTTTTCTTCTCCATATCTCTCATCCTTCCCCTTTTCTTTTATTTTTCTTTTTGTTTCTTCTTCTTTTATTTAAATACTAACTAACATAATTAAATTTATTAATCATTTATTATTTTAGTATCTTTTTAATAGTTTAGTTAATTACATAATTAATTAGTTAGTTTGTTTAATTAAATAAATTTATTAATATAAAAAAGAATTTAAATTTTACCGAATTTTACAGCGTGTTTTCAACTGGACTTCCAAACTAGTTTATCGAACATCCGAAGACAAGGGTAAGATATCCCATGGTCCATTCTCCTAGGTAACACACAACCTATCGCATTTTCACAAAAAGGTTACACATATATCTCTGGCGACGATTCCATCATCCCACGACATACAACTCGTAACATCGACGATGTGCCAGTCCACTGCGACCTCTAGACTTGAGATATTTTTAGAACTGATTCAACCTAAGCACGATACCATGCTATCATGCCCCATCCCGAGGCACCAGACATGGGATGCGAGGGAACATTACTAAACCATCTCATCATATCTTCTTCAACTCGATTCCATTATCATTTAAGGAATGATTCATATTTTGTTTTTTTTACATAACACAACTTACATTGCACAAGGACTTTTTGGCCACTAACATATACATCGGTTATAACTCAAAACAAAATACCCGGTGGAGTATATCTCTATGGACCCTAACCCAAACCTATTCTTGCATTGGACCCGACTGCACATATCTTGCGCCTGAACCTGTTACAAAAATTTGTGTGGGGTGAGCTATAATCCACATGCTCACCAATCACTAGCAACAGTATTATAAATTGCACAATGGAAAAAAATAGTTTCTCACTTTAAAAGTAGGATAGCATTTCACAAAGCATACTTTTTTCACAAAATATTCTAAGTTTCATCTTTCCACAAATCACCTCATAAAAGAGTTTTCTAAGACTTTATCCATTCTGATATTTTGTTACTTTTCATCTTCATTTTTTTTGGCTAGTTATAGGGGGTGGGGTGGCTAGGGATCGATCCCTAGTTGGGTAAGTGGGGTAGAGGCAGCTCTGCCACTGAGCTACACCGCCACTTATGCATCTTCATTTTTCTATTTCTCTTAGTAGAGAAAACTATATATAATAAAATTTCCCAAAAATCATTATCTCTTAAAAAAGATTCGTCCATCATTTCTATAGTTCATTATCTTTTAAAAGAGGATTTTTCATCTTATTATTACTCACCTCCCACTGGAGTAATTTCATATCCATAACACCATCACCTCTCAGTGGATGAACTTTCAACAAGCACCTCTCAATGGAGGATTCCCAATAACCACCTCTCAATAGAGGATTTCCAGTATCATTTTCATTTATTCACTTAGTAGTGATAAATATGTCTTTTTATTCAACACATCCACTTACTAGTGGTAATATATTTAGCCATTTATTAATCATATTTTCTCAGAGTCTTGGATTGTATTAACCTCCCAACCAGAAGTTGTTATTGTACTGTTACCGTGAATGTCCTTCCTATTCAATGAACAGGGATAAGAATCATTCTCCAGGCCACCTCCACATTCCTAAGTGATAGACCTAGGACATATATTCACATATGGTCCGTTGTGCAATATATTTCTTTTCTTACACCATGGCATATATCCATACAGGGCCAGATATGTGATATATTCACATAATAATATATATAATATACTGTGGCGTATATCCATACATGGTCAGATATGCGATATACATACCCACCACATGACATATACCCACGAACGCTTGTACGACATATTCATGTAATATGAAGGACATCATGATACACATATTACATCCATTAATCATTTATCCAAACTTTTATGTAAGTTCTTTCTTATATGTTCATATATCGTTTCTTAGAACTTTCATAATTTTCATAAGTTAATTTCCATTTTCACATTAATTAACTAATCTTTCACATTTTCTCAACACGTCTTATATGTAACTCATATTATCATAGCTCTCATGTTCTACTGTATTCTCAAAGATCATTTCATAAAATATTGAGTTATAGTTTTCAAAATAGGTTATGGATCATTTTATAAAACATAAGTTCGTAAACATTACTTTTTTTCACAAGTAAAATTACCATTCATTTTCTCAAATCATATATCATGAATGCATAAAAAAATCTAACCATTCAAACATTTATAATACCAACCTAGTGATAATAAAAATACACCTCGAATGAGTTTTACTCAAACGACATCCTCCGGTTCACTCCGGATCTACGATTCCCACACAACCTAACACATAAATGTGATCGATACTTATCTTTGTTACTCAACTCATGAATGCTTGTAGGGTTGCGCATGTGAGGTCATCCTCTTCTTAAATATATCTTATTTAAACACTCTTGGTACCCTCATGGTCCCTAAGATCTCTAACTTAGGTTTAGGTATTTAGATTTGCTTAGAGTCTTCTTAATCATGTGTTTTATCATCTCCAGAATATGTACCACCCGTTTGGAATTAATTTTAAAATATTAAATATTCTCCCGAAATTCTGGAAATATTACAGATGCTAGAATAGGGTGTTAGATACATTGTTTATGTAGAACCAAGAGCCATATCTCAACATAAAGGGTCCTAAAGATTCTTGAGAAAGAATCTGTTAGAAAACGTCACTATTTGGGAGAATCTCATTTTATCAAATTTCTTCTGTTAAAAATGAGGTTTATCTATTTTGGATTAAACTAAACCCATATACATTTATTTCAATATATGGATCATCTCTAGGAGAGTTTTTTGGAAGTAATTAAAATTTCTCAAAGTGGACTATTATTATGCAATTTTGACGCAGAATGTTCAAAAATGGCATAGGGTTCTAAAATACATTTTTGGGCCTAACCAAAAATCACACATGTTCATGACATACTAAAGTAGCTCTGTAAAAAATAGATTTGTATTTAGGCTCGGTTTGGCAAGCACAAAAATCTGAGATGAGGTTTTTAGTAACTATTTTGTCCTTTTCATGAGGTTCCTTACTTCCCTTTTCTTTTCTACCCTCTTACCCATGCAATAATTACTTTTATCCAACTTAAGTTCACTTAATATGTTATGTTAGACATTGTTACTAAATTTTCCATAGATCTAAACTTATTTCTTCATCATGATCTTAAATCAAGAAAGTTCCATTTTCTTAGACTCAAGATCCTTCCTTCTGTGTTCTCTTATGTTCTTATCTTCTTTTGTTTTGAAGAGGCATGAGAGGTGTGAGATGATTAATGATCATGGAAGTGGTCTTAAAGCTACTTACTTAATGGTTCTTGGTTGTTGGTTTGAATAACTTAGCCTCGGAGTTCTTTCATTCCTTCATCTTCCTCTTCCTTCCTTTCTTCTTCTTTTCTTTCCTTCTTTCTTCCTTCTCCCACCGAAATTTCTAGAGAAATTATAGGGTTTGAACAAATGATTCTTTTTGTTGGGAGACTGGCTCTATTTATAAACAAAGACTTGAGGGTAAAAAGACATTTTTACTCCTCATTTAACTTGACATTTATTCCTATTTAACTCAACCAACCTTTTAACTAGGGTTTGTTCTTCTTGGTTAGGTTAAGCCTCAATCATGGTTACCTTGAGTGCCATGATCTTTGGAAGAAAAATCTTTAATGGGTCATTCCATATTTTGTATCAATTTTGATAATTTTTATTTCTTTTGTTTTTTTTTTAATTCTAAAAAAATGATCTCATCAATTATCTCTCCTCCCATGAAGATATTTATGTATGTGTACATCTTGATGACTAGAGAAAATATTGAGAAAAGTCTCCTAAAATCCATTAATTTTCCTTTCATATTTCTCCTCATTTTTCTCCTTTTTTTATTTTTTTTAAAATAGTCAAATCATACTTCTCTTCTCTCATTAGGGAGATATTTGTGCACATGTTATACACATATATGTATGTGAGGATTGAAGATTTATTTTGGAAGAAAACTCAAATTTATAATTTACCTCATGGATCCCACCTTCTCATTTCTTTCTTTCTCCTTTTATTTTATTTTTTAAAAAAAACTAAATGTGTCACATCAATGTTTCTCTCATCAATTTTTCTTCCATGTACATCTCTACTATTC
>JAUTBS010437583.1:0-15616 GCA_032361285.1 Aequorea victoria | reverse complement strand
AGAAAAAGGATTTTTGAAAAAAAAAAAGTCTTCCTAGAGTCATATCATGCTACTATTCCTTCTTGAATTATTTTTCTTAATTTAGTTATTTCATGTATTCTTTTTCTTTTGGGATATACACGTGTGTGTATTTCTATTTATGTATGAGAATAATTGCTCTCATTGGGTAGGAAACCTATTTTTATAAGTCTATTTCTTTTGTTAATCATTTTTCTATTTCAATCTTTCTTCCTTTATTTTTATCTTTTAAATTGTCATGTCATACTTTTCTCTCATCATGAGATGTATTTATGTGTATATGTATTTTTCTTATAAGTATTCAATCATGAGAAAAAATGATTGGTGTGTGAAAGAAATGTTACTTTCAATTTTGGTTAAATGTCCCATCATATTCCTTTTTTTTTTTGAATTATGTCACATCAATCTTCCCTCTTAGAGGAGAGAGAGTGGGCCGATCAAGGGCATTCTTGTCCTTTTTTATATTTCTTTTTCATTTATTAATATTAATAATTTGATGTGGGCCCCATTTTAGTTTTTGAATTAGTTTTTGGGCTTTTTGAAATTCTCATGGACTACTTATTTAATTGAGTCATGAATTATTAGTTTGGGCTTTTAAAATTTAATTTGGGCTTATTAAATTAATTTATGAGTTCTTGGGTTTAAATTTTTATTTTGGGTCCTAGCCCATAACTTTTCTTTTTGGTTGTTTATTTGCATGATTAATTGAAAGACTATGTTTTCTTCTTAGTACCTAAGTTCATTAGGTTAATTCATGAAATTTTGTTTATAGCATCATTAGGGTTTATAAAAATTCAATCTAGGGTTATAAAAACCCGGGTCTTTACAAATCTTGGGCGAAGGACGACTTCTCACAACCAAAGATCGACCAGCTGGTAGATTCAACGGCCGGACATGCGCGGATGAGCTTCCTCGACGCCTACCGAGGATATCACCAAAACGCAATGTTCAGTCCTGACTAGGAAAAAACTGCCTTTATTACTCTCAGGGAGACCTATTGCTACAAGGTCATGCACTTCGGGTTGAAGAATGCAGGGACTAGTTATCAAATGATGATCACGAAGATGTTCAGCAGCCTAATGGGCCGAACAATGGACGCTTACATTGACGATATGGGGTCAAAACCAAAGAAAATGAAATTCACCTGGCCGACCTACTGGAGATGCTTGATATTCTAAAGCAGCACAGACTTTGTCTTGATGCCTCTAAGTGCGTTTTTGATATATGCCTCTAAGTGCGTTCCTCGGCTTCTTAGTTACACATAAAGGCATAGAGGCGAACTCGGACCAAATCAGTGCAATTGAGACTGTACAGAGGCCTAAATCAGTAAAAGACGTACATAAGATGACAGGGAGGTCTGTGACACTAAACTGGTTCATCAGCCGGTCCTTAGACAAGTGCTGACCATTTTTTCAAGTATTGAAGAAGCACACCAGTTTTCATTGGACCAAGGAAGTAGACCAAGCTCTAGAAGCATTAAAGAAGTACCTCGTCGAACCTCTGCTCCTATCCACCCCAGTGGCCGATGAGGTTCCCTACCTGTACCTCATCGTATCCCTAAACACAGTAAGCCACGTTTTAGTACGGGCTGACGACTATAGCCATCAACCCATTTATTACATCGGCAAAACTTTCTCAAACGCCGAGACCCTGTATCTACCTCTAGAGAAGCTTACATATTGATCCGTCGTTTGTATTACCAAAAATAATATTTAATAAAACAGAGTAAAAATAATTACTCCGTAGAATAGCGGTTAAGACCAAATATCGTTCCACAGAGACAATAAAACTTAACTATTTATTTTTTAATTAATTTTACAATTAATTCGAAAGAAGGAAATAAAAAGAGGTGATTGATGAATTAAACTATTGAAAACAATTAAAGTGAAAGAAAACTGATTAAAAGATATCTAGGGTGTACAAATTCATTATAACTTAGTAATTGCAAGTTTGAAATAGTTTTAGTTGCTTTCAAACAGATCATTCAAAGCATCATTATGGCTACAAGCCCTAATGATGCATCAAGAATATTCAAAGAAATGCTAACCAGCATAAAATATCTAAATTAGCACGAATTGTTCATAATCGAGTTATGGCACAACTCGTCTTTTTCAAGAATATTCTATCATAATACACATTCATTAAGACGAAAAAAAAGATTGTATAACGTATCATTATTCTAATCACAGAGAAAAATAATGATCAAACGAAAGAAAAACATTTATAAGACATTCTTGAACACAAGAATCAATCAAAAACGCTATACAACCAATGATCCAACATAAAGATAATCCAAAACCAAATAAAAACTACATTACAAAAGTTATGATTTCATCAAAACCCTAGATAATGAACCTAGCCGCTCATCGATGAGACGAACGATATTGATCCAGATAGAAACGCCATCTTGATCTTCTCCTTCGTTTCCGTTCTTGAACCCTAGCCGTCGTCTCCTGTTTGCTCCTGATTTTTCTAACGCTTCATTCTCATAACTTTTCTCTTTTTATATCCTTTTCCAAAAACCATTCGAATAACTTAATTCGAAATCTGATTTACCGCAGAACGTCCTGACGTGATTTATGATTATCCAGACGTTTTCGTCCAGAGGGCCTCGGTCACTACTTGAGCATTCGGATGTTTGTGATTTATGTCCGGACGTTTTCGTCCTGTAGCTTTTGTACGCTGATTCATGTCCGGACGTTTTGGTCCAGTTCGGAGCTAAGATTTCTTTTTTGCACTATTTTCTGCTTTTTAAGTCATTCTCGCAGTATGATTTATTGTACCTATTACTGCACACAAATAATGGTAAAATAATTATTAAATAAATAATTTGAGGACATAAAATATAAATTAAAGGGCTTAAATGTGTCAATTTAAGCTCAGATCACATATGCTCTAGTCGAAGCATCCAGGAAGTTGATCCACTACTTCCAAGCCCACCCCATCACCGTACTGATAGAGTACTTGCTGAAGGCCCTACTCAGTAAAGAAGACCTCATAGGTAGGATCTCTAGGTGAGCCGTCAAACTCGGTGAACATCATATTACCTATGAACCAAGAATGCCATCAAAACCCAGATCTTAGCGAATTTCCTAGCCAAGTTTGCTCCTACATCCAAGGCACCTAGCTTGATATCAATAGAGTTACCCACTAAGCTAGTGGGGACAGAGTTAGAGCTCTCCAAAACTTGGAATGAGCCATCGACAGAAGCTCATAGGCTCCAGGTAGATGGTGCATCCAACGGTCGGGGGGCAGGAGCAGGGATAATACTCACCTCCCCAGAAGGGGTCGTGCTGGAGCAGTTTGTGAAGCTTAACTTTTATGCTTCCAACAATGAGGCTGAATATGAAGCCTTACTGGCCGGCCTACAAGCAGCAAGAAGATTTCATGTGGCTGAGCTACTAGTCTACAGTGATTTCCAATTGGTGGTCAACCACCTTATCAGAATTTACGAAACCAGCGATGATAAGATGGCCTCATATTTGGTGAAAGCCAAAGAAGAACTCAAAACCTTTGAGGCATTCAACATAGAGCAAGTAGGCTGAGAGCTAAATAGCCATGCTGGCGCTCTACCATCTTTTGCTTTGGCATCCGAGTCTGGCAGTTCAAGAACAATCTCCGTCGACTTTCTACCAAAGTCCAACATAGAACAGGGGCTTGCCCAAGTAGAAGTCCTCCCTGCCAAAATATCACCAAACTGGATGGATCTCATCATATCTTTTATCAAGGCTGCTCAAGTACCAATCGACAAGAAGGAGGTGTTATTCAAAGAATAACCCTAGAGGGGGGTGATTAGGGTTTTTAAAAAAAATCTTCGTGTTTAAAAATTATTTAAACAACAAAAGACAGCCAAGAAAAATATGTATATATATAAGCACAATCAAACAATAGAGATAGAAAGAGATATAGCTGGATGACACCATCGATTTTATAGTGGTTCGACTATCCTAACCTACGTCTACTTCTCAAGCTGTTGAGATTTTTCCACTATCGTCAAGCACTTACAGGTGTGCTCAAACCTTTTACAAAGGATCACCAAACTGCATTCCAAAGCCTCCAAACTTCTAGCACTTGTGATCTTTCCTTTGTGTGATTTATCACACATAAAGAATAATCAAGAGTGGCTCACCCTTACTTTTACAATAAGCTTGTACTAGTTTGATGTAAAAATAATAATCAGAAACTCTCTCAGAAGAATGGATGTTACAATAAGATCTCACAGTAAAAGAACCAAAAGCACTGATATTCAGTGGTGGCTAGGGTTTCTCTCAAATTAAACAGATTTTAAAAATGGAGCTTGTGATTGATTGTTGTTAATGATTTTCGGTGTTCTTTTGAATTCTCTTCTCTTTATCTTCATATCAACTGAATGATTAATGAACACACCCTTATATAACTTCGAGCTCCAAACTATCTGTTGCACGTCAAATATTCTCTTTTGATATTCTGAAATCACAACTGTATATTACTTGATTCACGCAGTGATTCTTGGTGATCTTATTTTAGAATGATTGATAATCATCTCCATATATAAAAATGATCTTAAATATATCCGTTGCAAGTCAAATTGTTCCTTTAAACGTTTTGAAATCACAGTTGTAACACGTGAGATTTGTGCAGAGAATTGCTGAAATCGCACCCTTGGGTCGACTCACATTGAGGTTGAGTCGACTCAATATTCCTATGAATTTAGTTGGATTCTTTGCCCGTTGGTCGAATCATCTTGATGCTTGGGTCGACTCGTAATGATGCTATATTGGTTTATATTGCATGCCTTCTTTCTCGGTCTACTCACAGAGGCTTCTGCTTTTGAGTTGTCATTTTGGGTCGACTGTGCTGCTTGCGTCTTAGCTCATGCTTGCCTTGGGTTGACTCATGATTTCCTTGGGTCAACTCACAGTTGCTGCAGAGAGGGTCCTAAGAGGAATGTGCTTTGGGTCAACTCAGAGCTTCTCTTGGGCCGTTCATGGATGTTGCAGAGGATAAGTCCAGAGAGGCATGCAGATTGGGTTGATTCACAAACTACTTTGGGTTGACTCATGGTCACCTATGAGATGTTTTTGCATGAGATGTCGAGAGAGTGCATGTTTGGGTCGACTCATGCATGGCTTTGGGTCGACTCAAACCTTGAAATTCTCTTGAAAACTTCTGTCTTGATTATAAGATAGTGCCTTACTTGGGAACTGATTTAATAATTTTTATAATTATTTAATACTTGATTTTAACACGTGAAATAACTCTAAATCTTGTTAAATACAAGGTCAACCCCAATCATGGGTGTTAACCATAAATAATTATTTTAAAACTATTTGAACATAGATTAGTTTATAAACATCTATTAGGAGATATTTAAAACCATGATAGATCATCTAAATTTATTAAAGCTTTGTTTGTTATCATTAAAACTAATAAACTATTTGTTTAAACCTTGGGGTAACAGGAGGCACATAAAATATGACTAAAGGTGGCTTGGTTCTGGCTCTCGCCAACGGACAAGTTGTATCAAAGGTCATACATCGGACTATACCTCCTTTGCATACATCCGAGCTTGATAGAAGACTTGCTTTTTAAAATCTATGGGGGAATCTGTGGTAGCCATACTGGGGGCAGGTCCCTGGCACACAGAGCGATCACGTAAGGCTACTGGTGGCTATACATGCAAAAAGATGCACAGCAGTATGTCTGAAAATGTGATAAGTGTTAGAAGTTTGCCTCTTTCATACACCAGCCGGCCGGGGAACTCCATAAACAACAAAATGTTTATCATAACGGCCACTGACTACTTTACAAAGTGGGTTGAGGCCGATTCGTTGGCCAACATCAGGGAGATTGACGTAAAGAAGTTCATTTGGAAGAACATTACTACGAGATTCGACATTCCAAGAACCCTCATCTCGGATAATGGGGCCTAATTCGATCGAAGAATCTTTTGGACATTCCTGGGCGAGCTAGGAGTACAACTTTATAACTCGACTTCGACTTACCCACAGTGTAACGGCTAAGCCGAGGCTTCTAATAAGACCATCCTGGATGGGGTAAAGAAAATGCTAGAAAAAGAAAAAGAGAAGTGGGTTGACAAACTTCCCAACGTCCTTTAGGCCTACCAAATTACACCCCGTCGGGCAATTGGGGAAACACCATATTCAATGACCTATGGGACCGAGGCAATAATTTCTTTAGAGGTCAGTGTACCTACTATGAGGACTGATCTATTTAACTTAGAGGGCAATGATGAGATCGTGGCCAGAGACTTGGATTTGGCTAAAGAACGACGAGAGACCGCCCTTATCATAATTCAGGCGTATCAACAAGAAATGGCAAAATAGTAGAACAATAAGGTCAAACCTCGATGCTTCATCCCTGGGGATCTTGTACTCCAGAAGGTGATAGGCAACACTAGGTTGGTGACATAAGGGAAGTTCGTGCTAATTGGGAAGGGCCATACAAAGTTTGATCCATTGTAGGCACATAAGCTTATAATCTAGAGGTCAATAGTGGAAAAACCATTCCTCGGCCGTAGAACAGAGCTAATGAACACTTTTTCTACCACTAGTCATTTGTAATCTACCACATATTGCAATAATACAATGTTTATCCAATAATATTTTACACGCATTATTGAAACTAGTCGAACTAGAACAGTTCGTGCCTTGTAGAAGTTAGAACAATTCCCAGGATTAAAACAACCCCAGTAGCCGAACTAGAATAGTTCGTGCCTTCTCTACAGTCGAACTAGAACAATTTGCACCTTGCAGGAGTTAGAACAACTCCTAGGGTTAGAACGACCTCAACATTCAAACTAGAACAGTTCATGCCTTCTCTACAGTCAAACTAGAACAGTTTGTTTCTTGCAGGAGTTAGAACAACTTCCAATGTTAGAACAACCCCATCACCTGAACTAGAACAGTTCGTGCATTCTCTACAGTTGAACTAGAATAGTTCATGCATTGTAGGAGTTAGAACAACTCCAAGGGTAAGAACAACCACATCAGCTGAACTAGAATAATTTGTGCCTTCTCTACAGCCGAACTAGAATAGTTCGTACCTTGCAGGAGTTAGAACAACTCCAGGGTTAGAACAACCCCAACAGCTGAACAAGAACATTTTGTGCCTTCTCTACAGCCAAACTAGAATAGTTCATAACTTACAGGAGTTAGAAAAACTCTTAGGGTTAGAATAACCCTAGTAGTCGAACTAGAACAGTTCGTGCCTTCTCTATAGCTGAACTATAGAAGTTCGTACATTGCAGGAATTAGAATAACTTCCAGGGTTAGAACAACCTCAGTAGTTGAATTAGAACAATTCGTGCTTTCTAAAAGGTAGCCAACCAAAATATCTCGCCAAGGTAGGCTCAACAGGGTAAGCTCGGTCAAATACCAAGCTACATTATCCTGGACCGAGAAGTTGGATCATGTATGAAGATTTATTGTTTTTATGAAGCATGCCAAGATGTATATTTATGGAGCTATTGAATTAAAATGCATTTGATCAAGCGAGACAACAACACTTTGCAACAGTAAATGAATACAGAGCAAATGGGGAACGAAAATTTCATTATGTATAATAGGGGCCTGTAGGCTTACAAAAAGATGTTGGCCTTTACAAAGAGAACCAGACCGACGTCAGAAACAAAATGCAAAAAAAAACAAGTTATACGTCAGGGAATCACACCTCGATTACCTCGGTGTGACCCCACTCGGCACTAGGATCGATAGAGCCTAGATGGTCGGCCTCTGTTGGAATCTCCATTGGTGTCAGTTCATCGAATGCTGGAGGTACAGGCTGACCGGTGTATGGGTCAGAAAAAAATTTAGTCCATAAGCGGGGACTCCACTAGGACCTCGGCCTTATTGAGTGCGGTCCTGTAACTGGCATATAAAACTTCAGTCTTGATCTTGTGAACTTTGTCCACGTAGTGTTCCATTGCCTCGTCCCAGCCGACCTGCCATATTTGGTCATTATGCTCTTTTCAGGGGACTTTGACCTTAGTCTGGGCAAGCCGGCTGGCCTCCAGTTGCTTGCCGACCTCCTCGAATTGTGTCTTGAAAGCCAGCTGCTCGGATGACAAAGTAGAGGCCTGGGCCTCCAATTCTTGGGTACGAAGGAAGAGTGGAGCTTGTTCGGCCACCAGTGCATTGTTCCTGACCTCCAGGCTGACCATTTTTCTTCTTGGCGTATAGTCGATCATCCTTCTCCACCTCAACGCATGGCCTTCTTCGTAGTGGTCTTTTGTCAGAAGTAGTTATCCAGCAATGAGTGGATGCACTGGAGTCCTTGCACAAGCGAATCAAGAATGATTAGCCCAAGAAAAACGATTCAAGGAAAAATGAAATGAAGAAAAGAAAAAGACATAAGAAAAAGGAGCTTACCCCAACCATGTACTGCATTGTTCGAGCGTAACGGTCCAGCTCGTCAAAGCCCTCGTGCTCGGCCATATCCTTGGGGAGGAGGACGACCTTAGATACTTCAAATGCAACACCGAAATCGACGATGCTCTGGGACGAGGTAGGCATGGGCCTACCGTTCAAACCCACGATGGGAGCCCAGACCTCCTCGAGCTGGTCGACGCTCATTCTTTCGCTCGGGCCCTCAAGGGCCTTCTTTTTCCACCTTGACCTCGCTAGGTCGGCGACTAGATCCATGGTTGGATCCAGAGACGGGGCCGAAGTGGTTTTATCAAACGAGAGTGTGGCATAAGGTAGAAGCCAAGACATGTCATAGGTATGCCTAGTAGCTGGAGCAGCTGCAGCGGATGTGGATGCCCCGATGGTCTTCTTGGGGGTCGTACGAAGGTTGATGGAGGATTTAACCCTCGACATTTTTGCAAGTTCGGGAGAATGGCTAATTCTGGCTTGATGCTCGGTAGGAGCTCGATCGGCCAGTGCCTCTCTCAGTAGGTTAGAAGGACAATGGCAATGCCGAAGAGTATAATGGTACGAGGGGATGTAGCCGAGCAAGATTGGAGCCGACCTCTCTCCTATTCGGAATGCAACCGGAATGATATACCTATTGGCCATCATTCTGAACCAACCGACCACCACAGTCGTTGCATAAGAAGAAGGAATAGTTAGAAGGGTAAGAGTAGTAAAATAAAATGTAAAAGATATTCAAGGATAATCGACCTAGGAAACTGGTATGATGGGGGATACCGAACGCTGTGTCAGTACTACCGACTAGAAATTTGAAGGAGCCACCAACTTGCAGCCAATCGTCGGAATGCTTATCCGACTCTCATAAATCCCGAATCAATTTAAGCCCCTTATCCCTAAGATGGTAGATGGAGTCATCCTTGTCTTCAGACAAGGAGTAGCACTCGAAAAGCTTGGGAAAGCCAAAGCTAATGCCATGTTGGCGATTTAGCTCAACAATGCTATTTACGATGCAGAACAAATTGAAAGACATCTGGGAAGGACTCAACCGGAGTACAACTAGAGCCTCTCTAAGAAACGGGTCAAGGGGGAACGTCACCCTTAACCACAGACACAAGATGAAAGGGACATCGACCGTCTATGACAGTGTGGAGGTCTTTCTTTCCACTAGGATTCAAAAATTTGATGGTGACAGAGTTTGAGATATTATAATCCCTCTTGAAAGAGGCTTTGGCCTTAGGGTTGGCACAAAGATACCTAAACTTCCCCATAGATACTAAGGCTTATAAGACCGATCTAAAACTATGGAGGAGGTTAAGAAAGTTTGCAAAAGCCTAAGAGAAAACCCAGAAAAAGGAACAGAAAACACCAAAAGAATAAGGGAAATCCCAGGGGTATAATAAAAAAGACCAGAGATGGGGGGAAAGCAGAAACTAAAGCAACAAAAGAATTTGGGGAGAATAAGTGACTTACGATGACATGACAGAAGAAGACGACAACGACGATGATAAATCAAAATGGCGACGGCAAGGGCGCGGGGGAGCTCCTAGTTCTCTCAAACAAATTTGTGCAGAGTTTTTGCAGAGAGGAAACGTGAAAATGCAAAGGAGACAAGACGCTTCTTTTATAGGGCCCTAGGTATCCGACGAGTCGCATCAGAAGATATAGGGGCGCGTCTGGAGGCAAAAAGACATTTTAAAGACCGAGCAAATGTCCAATCACGTAATGACGTGTAGGGCCGAGTAGACAAAACCTGATGCTGAGCACAAACCCCCAGTGGCCGAGCCTAGCCATCCAGTGGGAAAATCAATACCCAATGGTCACATTAGAGCATGAATCGACGTTAACGGTGCCTAGGGAGGTGCAAGCACGCCATCAATGGCCGAATAAGAGAATGACACATGGATTGACAAGACACTGAAGCAATGTTTGCAAGCGTCATGTAGGTTCACGCGTGTACCTCAGCACTATAGAACACGGGCCATCATGTCCATCGATCGAGCTATAAACAACTCTCGCGCTCCCTACCGAAGCACGAGAGTTGAGGGGCAAATGAAGGAGCCCAATTCAGAGTGACCCAAGTCTACTCATACAGGCCCGGGCTCATTTAATAGGGGTTGGGTTACACATGAAAGGTAGCCCATAATGGGTCCAACCCTTAAAGAGCAAAGGGCTACAAAGCATGCCTCTCGGCACCATGGGACATGGGCCAATCACCCTCATTATTAGAAAATGCATCTCGGTGCGCATGAAGGATGGACCAAACATTATTTACTGGGAAATCACCTCGGCACCGTGGAATATTGACCGAGCTTTCCCATCGATCGAGATCCGGGTATGACAGCCCAACCAATGACGAAGATACTGACGACAAAAGGGCATTAAATGCGGTATCAATGAGCATTAAATGCGCCATCAATGTGCATTAAATACCTGTTACATCTAGCACCCCCATCATTACCTTACCGAAGCAAGGAGTAGGCTTGGTCGGGGATGAAGAGACAGCTAAGATATGGTCACCCAAAGCAGAGACAACTTGTCCCCCTATCTCACTTCTTGCCTATAAATATGAGGGTTCAAACAACCCAAAAAGGTGTGTGTAATTTTCTCTACCTCACATATTAATATCCTGGAACTCTCTCTCTGGAGAACGAATTCTAAGTTCTACTTCTCCTTACAAACTTAGTCATCAGAGAGGGATTTCGACGAGAACACCCCGTCGTGCAGTGACCTTACTCTCTTTTTCAGGACCGAAGATCCATACAAGATGCGAATCCAGGCCTGGTTCATTTCAATTCGATCCAAGCAACAACTTTTACGAATTCACACTCACACAAATAGTTTATAAAATGATAATTAATTAACGAGATAAACCGATATGGGATAAAGTCATATAATTTTGAATGTACCGACAATAAATTGAATTAATCAAAATAACAAGATAAATTTAAAATAAAAGTAAGTAAATACTAATCACAGCCACTATGAATCCCAATCCCAACCTCATAACTGGGAAACAAACCGGGCCTAAGAATTTCTTAGAGTGAGGGTTTCTTTGTGTGTAATATACACGCACTCACTTTTATACTCTCTTTTCTATAGACTTGAACCCTACACCTTCGATATGAGAGTGTGACACTCGTTTTATTGGACCAAAGATCCCTTAGTATGACAATAAAGTATTTTATTAAAAAAAAAATTAATGTCTCGTTGGGAATAAAGGTGTAGTATTTGATCAAAATTTATTACGTTTTTAATGAGATATATCAAAAAATTAAATTTTTTTATCAAAAATTAAATTTTGTAAGAAAGACAAAATAAAAAAAAATATGACAACTATTGGTCCTATTGTCACGAGTATTCTTTACATGGTCCCGAATGATCTTAGTTATACACTATTGTGAGTTCCATACATTTAATGACGAAATCTAAGCTATTTTCTTTTCTTTTTTAAAAAAAAATTGCCATGATAAGAGATTTTTTAAAATGTTAAAATTTAAATTAAAAACAAAAATCTAAAGGGTGATTTGGCCTCAAGTTCCATTTTTAAGAATTATTTAGTGATAGGTACCATTTAAAACCTAATAACACAATAAATCTCATCTCACATTTCTATACCAAAAAAGTCCTCTATCCAAACATGGTTGAAAGGACTCGGTTCTAGCATAACCTGCCATGTCACCGGGGGCATGGATCAGGTAACGGGTCGGGTATAAGGCCGAGATAGAAAGCTATCGGCCGAGGTAATATTGTTGTACACGGGGCCGACCGAGATACTGTATAGCCAAACCCATGATACAATACCGAGGTAATACCGTCGTACACGGGGTCGAGATAATAAATAACTTGGGCTATGAGGCCGAACAGCCAGGATAAAAGGGACAGCTTTAAATGAGGCGTAGGTGATGACTCATGAGCATTTATGAGCAATCATGGGAGCCTCTGAGCTCCATCAAGTGACTCTGAATATCATTAAATGCCCAATAAGTGGGCACAAACTGTCACTACAATGAAGGGCCTACCTGGACAGAGCTAGATTGTTAGAGTGACGACTAACAATAACATCTAACATAAATGAACTGATCTCTCCAGATCTTCATTTTTGCCTATAAATACATGGGATGCAGTTAGGAGAAAGGTATGTCAATTCTGATTGACAGATTCATTAGAGCTGATATATTGGGCAATCCAACTTACAATCCAACTAATTTTTTCATCGGAGGGGGGATTCCGGTGAACACCCCGCCGGGCAGTAATGTTTCACTCATTTTAGGAACGGTTACTCGGATCAAACATATTGAAGCGGATTCAAAGCCTGGTTCGATCTAACCCATCTAGTACACCCACTGTGAGTATTTTTGTGCTCGCACAATGGTGTATCCCGCGCTATTATCAAAAAAACATATTCTCATTTCAACGCCTCTCAACCGCGTAACTTTAGGAACCAACACACACGTGACTCACGAAAGTTTCGAAAAAGAAAAGTGATCCAATATTCACATCTTATCGCAAATCTCTCATATTTCATTTTCGCGATTCGTGTGCGTTGAAGATCTTCAGCAAATCTTTAATATCTCATTTTATGATAAACAATGTTCTTATTTCCTACACAAATAATTAGTCACTTGAAAGTTCTTATTTTCTGCATATATTTGTGATGAACAATGTTCTTAATTTTTGCACAATAATTACAGTCCATGTAAACTTTTCATTTTCTGCACATGTGTTTGTATTTTGGGACAAACAATATTCTAATTTTCTGTACAATATTCAGGAAGGGTCGAATTAGAGTTATTATGAGCAATACTGAGCAATGTACCATTCCGAAATCTTTTCAACAGGAAGATGCATAATACAAATTCAAAAAACCCTCAAGGCCCTTCATTGCCAAAATCTTAAATAATGGCAAGATTGCAATCCGTGGATTCAAAAAAATTGACAACTAAGATCTTTGCATTCAAAAAAACCTCAATGTCTATATCTATATCAATATTCACCAAATCAATTTGAAGATAAATTAGCTCGAATATTAAGTAAATAAGTTAATAACACAAATTTAATAGCTATCTCAAACGAATGGTGGGAGACAAAATTAAAACTAGAATTACCCAAAAAAGAGAAAAAATTAAAACTAGAGTTTGATTAAATGATAATATTTTTACAATTATAAAAAAATAAGGATTTTTCTTTTTTGGAAATTTGGTGCTTTGAGGGTGACAACTGAAATTTGCTTGGAGCGAAAATATGCGAAAGATCAGGGCACCACTGCAAAACAAAAAAATCCCCCGACTCGCGTTACTGTGCACTGCCCCCGAGTGATTCTATGAACATCCACCAAATCTCTAAGTACACCCACCATTTAATTAAACTTTCAAATACAAAATTACACTTTAATAAAATTACTAAAATAGACACACTTACTTAGAAACTTAATGAAATTTGCTAAGTACACCCACATACCTACTAACCCTATTAACCTAATCACTGATCAGTTATTACTTGTTAACATCAGTTTGTCCATCTATATTTTTTTATATCTCTCTCATCACTTCATACTCTCAAGTTTATTCTTACTATAATCGTCAATAGATCATTCGGAGCAACAAAGAGTAGTTCAGGATGATTCAGTGAAGGGTCTTTCGGAGCAACAAATAGTAGTTCAAGATGATTCACTGATGGTTTCTTATTTAGATCGTCATTTTAAAAAAAAAGTATTTGAGGCAAATTTTCCGACGTGTTCGGCCAACCAGGGCCGAACGAAAAATATATGTTCGGTCGTACATGTCCATACAACAAGCCTCTTTTCTGTTTGACAGAACTGAATATAGACTATATGTTTGGTCCAAGGCAGCCGAACGCCAATCCTTTGTTCGGCGCTAAACAATCGAATGAAAATCTTGTGTTCGGTTATCCACAGCCGAACAAAATCCTTTGTTTTCATGCACTTTTTGTTTCTTCAAATGTCACGAGTTTATTTTCTTTGCCCTAAAAGACTACTTGTATGATTGATGAATTTCAAGATGATCATACTACTCAATGTAGTAAGGTATCAGGTAAATGTGTTGTGGACTACACAAGCGAGTTTTTAACGTACGATGTACGATTTTAATAAAGTACTTGTATGAAATTATTTTATAGAAAAGTTATAAATTTTACAATTATAATTTTCATTTATAGATATTCAAGAGCCGAGATTCCGTGATCAATTGGGCTCGTGATGTTGGAAAAATAAATGGCTTTTTTGTTGTCATTAAAACGTCAGATGCCGTTATGAACAATAGGCGACCGAGGGTTACACTTGAATGTGAAAGGGGTGGTGAATACTGAGTAAATAGAAAGAAAAAAGACTTGAGAACTACGAGCACAAAGAAATGTGGCTGTCCGTTTGCTTTGAAAGGTAAAAATATATCGACGAATAACGATTGGATGTTGTATGTTGTTTGTGATTTTCATAACCATCCAGTTACAGATCATTTGGAAGGACATTCATATGTTAGGAGATTAACAGAGGAGGAAGCATCAATGTTGGTTGATATGTCGAAGAGTATGATTAGACCGAATGAGATATTAGTTACTTTGAAGCAAAGAGATGCTCATAATGTAACCACTATGAAGGTTATTTACAATGCACGACATAAATTTAGAGTAAATGAGAAGGCCGAGAGATCTCAAATGCAACAGTTATTCGGGTAATTGACACATCATAAATACGTGGAGTGACACCAAAATTGTGAAGTTACTGAGACCGTCACTGATTTATTTTGGGCTCACCTCACGAGTACTGACTTGCATTGTATTTTTAACCAGGTCTTGATCATGGATTGCACGTACAAGACAAATCGATACCATATACCCCTCTTAGAGATAGTTGGAGTTACTTCAACTGATATGACATTTTATGTTGCATTCGCATATCTCCAACACGAGCGAGAAGATAACTACCGATGGGCATTGGGGATTATGCGCTCTCTGATGGATGATTCAACGCTTTCCCACATCATTATCACTGATAGGGAGATGGCACTTGTGAATTCTATCTCCAATGTCTTTCCTTTGGCTACACATTTGTTGTATAGATGACGCATAAGTAGGAACATTATGATAAAGTATAAAAAGTTGTTCGAGACTAAGGAGAAGTGGGAGAAGTTCATCATGACTTGGAATATTTTGGTTTTGGCTTCCACGGATGACGAGTTCGTTCATTGCCTTGCTTCACTAGTCAACGAATT
>JAUTBS010437582.1:0-23673 GCA_032361285.1 Aequorea victoria | reverse complement strand
TCGACACCCTTGGAAGCAGCCTAGTCCTTGGGCGGATGCGAAGTGACGACACCCTTGCATATGGGGTCAACACCCAGATGCTGAGAGTTGCATCTCTCTTCCCTCGTCCAGAAAGTGTCGACACCCCTTGATCAAGTGTCGACACCCTTGAAGCCCATGAGGTCAACACCCTCCAGCCCAGAAGAAGTGTCGACACCCTCCATCAAGTGTCGACACCAAGATGCTGTGCCTTTTCTCTCTCCTCTGTAACAAAGCAAGTGTCGACACCCTGAAGTCAAAGTGTCGACACCAAGAAGCCGAGCTGTTTCTCTCTCCTCTCTGCAACTCAAAGTGTCGACACCCTCAGTCCAAGTGTTGACACCTTCAAGGCCAAACACACAAGTGTCGACACCCTTAGCATAAAGTGTCGACACTTTCAGTATCTCAACACAAGAAGTGTCGACACCTTCTCCCAGAAGTGTCGACACCTTAGTCATGATTTCAAAAGCTGAAGGTTCTAACGGGCAAATTTCAGTGCATTCAATGCACCCAACGGTCATATTTTGACCCCAACGTTCAGAATCAATTCAAGGGCTATTTAAGAGGCTTTTCTACCTCTTTAATGGACAAGAGGAACATTGAAGAACATCAAGCAAATCAAGAGAAAGATCAAAATCCCTCTCTCCCATTTAATGCTCTGTTTTTCACTTCATACCTAGAGCTTTATTTCTCTGGTTCATGTACCAGATCTTGTACACTCTTCTCTCCTCATTCATTGTACTTTGATTGTAAATTATTCTTTGAGAGTGAGTGTCATTTGTAGTGAGCCATTATATTGTAATCATCATCTCTACAAGGAGAAGGCTCCAAACCCTAGTTGCTGTGCAACATCAAAATCAAATCTGAGGTTACTCTTCACCATCAAGAAGAAGAAGGCTACTCTTGGCCCTTGTCCAAGACGACGGTTACTATTCACCGACTCAAGTAATACGTCCGCGGTTTCTCTTTACCCGATAGAAGAATGAGGCTTCTCTTGGCCCTTATTCAAGAAAGTGGTTTTGCTTAACCCGATAAAAAAATAGGTTTCTATTGACCTGTAACAAGAGAGGTTTTCAAGCTACCTGTAAAGGTTTGACACTAGTGGGATACTCAAGTATGATCTTGAGAGAGTGGACGTAGGCCGGGATTTGGCCGAACCACTATACGTTTGGTGTATTGCTTTGCATTCTCTCTTTTCCTTATCTCTTTACATTCCTTGCACTTTATCTGTCTTATTTCCGTTGCTTTATTGTTTGTTAACTAAGTGCTAAAGGAAGAAATAGAAAAGTGACCATTAAGTTTATTAGTTGCCACACAACCTATTCACCCCCCCTCTAGGTTGCACCTACGGACCAACATACTGTATTATTTATGTCTTGCCATGATATTTTATTTATGCACTCTATTTTATACCCTATTTTCGAACTGTATGTACTATGCATGTTTCTATTCACCAGCATGTTTGCTGATGGTGTTTTCACCACAACATTTTCATGTTAGCAAGAAGAAGCGTGTTTTGGACTCGATGCTTCAAGGGATCCAGCATACAAACCTCTAGGACATGCATAGTTATTGTCATTACTTCCGCATACTCTGTATTATTATTGACATCTTTATTAGATTACGGGCTGTTGACCTAATTGCAAATAAAATGGAATATTTTATATTTAATACATTGAATTGAATCTTAATTAAGCAAACAGGTCGCTTAATATTGTTAAGGCTTTGTTGGTTCGTTGGGCCATAGGCCCATGAACCATGGCCTATCATAATTCCCAAAATGGGGCGTGACAGTACGTCGAGCCGTGGCTCACCTAGACGAGCAAATATTGAAGACTTCCATCTATTTTGTTAACACTTGTTGTAATCTCCTTGAAGTTCTTTTGTGGGTTGTAATATTAAAACAGGTCATGCATGGTGCAAGAATGCAAAGTTTTATTATTACATATTAAATACCGATCAAGTGTGGAATGATTGTTTATTAGAATAACCCTAAATATTATATGTATGTCTCTTAACGACCCGAAAATTTTGGGGCGTTACACTAAGTCCTAATTCTTGGAGCAAAGAAGATCACCAAGTAAGTGATCTTCAAGATCTTCATCTCCTAATATCATCTTCTCACCTTTGATCATCTCTAAGATAAAATAAACATGGACAAAAATGGATAAGAAAGAAGGTGAACCATGGAATCAAGAATATAAAGTTAGAACCTTGTTCTAGGGATGTTTTTAAAGGACAAAAGATAAAGAAAAAAAACTCTAGAAAGTGATTAAGAACCCTTTTATAAAGGTATTATGTTGTTGAGATATGTTTGGACATATTTTGGATAGGTTAAAATAGGAGGAATTAATGGTTGTATATTTTTTCGAAGAAATCACCAAAACATAGTGAATTTTAAGCCATTTCAAGAATTTTCGTGTGAACCCAGCAATCCCGAAATTAAAAGCTGTTTCCAACAGAGCTTATTTAGAATGTCTTAAGTGTGTGTGATTTTTGGTTGGACCCAAAAATATATTTTTGAACCCTTTTGCCATTTTTGAAATTTCTGTGATAGATGGACAGAATAACAGCCAATTTTGAACCCTTGTACATTGTTCTACAAAACTCCCCTTGATCTGAACCACCTATCCAAAGAAATTTTTATGGGTCTAGTTTCACGCCCTTTTACAGAGATCCATTTGAGAGAGTATATTGTGATTCTACCAAACAGGCTCTTTTTTTGGCAGTTTCTGTTGTAACAATTTTTTGACCACTCTCTGTTGCCAACCAATTCTCGCTTTCTTCATGAACAATCTGGATAACATCTTAATCTAGCTCTCTGTAATGTTTCATAATTTTCAAGTGAGATTTGGTATTTTTAAAATATTTTTAAAACTCTGTGATAGAATCTAGAAATGAAGAAAAATGAGGTTTAAGAAGGCTTTAAGCAAATCTAAACACCTAAACACAAGTTAGAGATCTTAAGAACTATGAGGGTACCAAAAATGATTAAGAATGATATAATTAAGGATAAAAATACCCCACTTGCATACCCACACAAACATGCATGTGTCACCTTAGTTCACGCAGTTAAGTTTTTATCCTATCTATGTGTTAGGAACCGGAGTTCTGGAGTGAATCGGAGGACGAGTCTCAAGGAGGAGCACTCATTTTCGAGGTGGGTGTTTTTATCATTATCTTAGTATTATGGATGTCTGAATGGTTAAATCCCTTATGCTTTCAAGCTTTATAATGTTAGAAAATGAATGGTTGTTTTACTTGTGAAAGAAAACTATGTTTGCGAACTCGTGTTTTATGAAATGATCCCCAAACCTATTTTAAAACTAGAACACAATATCTTTATGAAATGATCCTTGAGAACGTAGTAGAACATGAGAATCATGATAACACGAGTTACAGTAAAAGATGAGATTAATTGATGCAAAAAAGGGAACTAACTTACACAGGCTATGAAAGTATTATGAGGAGATGACCTATGAACATATAATGAAGAACCTAAGTAAAAGTTTGGACAAATGAGGATACAGTATTTGTATCATATTAGCCTTGATATTTCTTGCGATGGGTATGTCGAACAATTGTTCGTGGCCATATACCATGTGATGGGTATGTCGAACAATAGTTCGTGAATATATACCATGTGAGGGGTATGTCAAACAATAGTTCGTGGGCATACACCATGTGATGGGTATACCGAACAAACTGTTCGTGGGTATACTCCATGTTATTATATATATATATTTGATAGCTCTACCACTGAGAATTGTTGAGGTGTCCCGGTGAATGATCCTTAGCCCTATCCACTGAGTAGGCGGGACATTCACGGTAACAGTACTGTAACAACTCCTGGTTAGGAGGTTAATACAACCGAAGAATTTATGAGAAAATATTATTAATAAATAGACAAGTATGTTACCATTACTAAGTGGATGTGTGAAATGAAAAGCTCTACTTATCACTACTAAGTGAATGAATGAAAAATGAGATATTGAAAATCCTCTATTGAGAGGTGGTTGTTGAAAATCCTCCACTGAGAGGTGATGATGTTATGGTTATGAAAATTCCTTCACTGAGAGGTGAATGATGACAAAATGAAATATTGTCTTTTAAAAGATGATGAACAATATTTTCTTAAGAGAAATAACGAAATGAAGATGGAAAATAAAGAAAGATTGAAAATGAATTTATACTTGGAAAATCCAATATTGGTTACTTTCATGTGTTTGGATGTAAATATTTTATTTTAACCACAAAAAATAATTTTAGAAAATTTGATACTAAATCGAATGAGGGCATATTTCTAGAGTATTCAACAACTAGTAAAACATATAAAAGTACATTAAAAGAACTCAGGTTGTTGAAGAAACTATGTATATTATTTTTTATTAAACTGACATTCCTCCTTTCGAAAAGAAAATTGATGATGATGACATAGATTTAAATGAATGACTTGAAAAGATTAAGCTCAATGAAGCAACAACTAACACCCCTTAACCAAATAAGAACAATGAGGATGGAGAGCAATCAAAAGAGAAAATCAACCACCTCCACAAATCGAGATAACTCATAGATGATTAATTAAAGACCATCCAAAATATCAAATAATTGGTGAGCCGATGAAAATGGTATCTACTTGTTCTCTTACTCGAAATATATGTAATTATTTAGCCTTTATATCTCAAATTGAACCCAAAAATATACAAGAAGCTGTAAATGATAAATATTAGATAAATTCCATGCAAGAAGAGTTACGTTAATTTGAAAGAAACAAAATTTGGACCCTCGTTCTTAGACCTAGAGATAATTCCATCATAGGAACAAAATGGCTATTTAAAAATAAAAAGGATGAATCTAATAATATCGTTAGAAACTTATGTACCCGTAGCTAGAATAGAAGCCATACGTATGTTATGAAGAAACTTATGTACCCGTAGCTAGAATAGAAGCCATACGTATGTTATTAGCTTTTACATGCCAAAGAAACTTTATATTATTCTAAATGGATGTTAAAAGTGCTTTCTTAAATAGTTAGATCAATGAAGGAGTATATGTTGAACAACCTCCGGGGTTTGAAAATCATAAATACCCGAATCATGTGCTTGAACTTTTAAAACCTTTTTACGGATTAAAACAAGCTCCAAGAGCTTGGTATGAAAGATTAAGTGATTTTCTAATACAAAATGATTTTTCAAGAAGAAAACTTGATTCAACGCTTTTTGTTAAACAAAAAGGAAAAGACATGCTTTTAGTGCAAATCTATATCGATGATATCATCTTTGGAGCTACTAATGAGGTTTTGTGCAAAGAGTTTGTTAAGATTATGCAGGAAGAATTTGAAATGAGCATGATGGGGGAGCTTAAGTTCTTCCTTGAACTTCAAATCAAACAAACAAAAGATGGAACATTCATAAATCAAGCCAAGTACACAAAATAGCTATTGAACAGGTTTGAAATAGAGGAAACAAAGCCATGTACAACTTCAATGAGCACATCAACAAAGATTGACAAGGATGAGAAAGACAAGTCGATAGATAGTAAAAAAGTATCGAGGTATGATTGGTAGTCTCCTTTATTTAACCGCAAGTCATCTAAATATTATGTTTAGTATGTGCTTATGTGCTAAATATCAATCTGATCCTAAATAATCACATTTAATTGATGTGAAAAGAATTCTTACATATCTTGTCGGATCAATTAACCTAAATTTATGGTATCCAAAGAACACATCTCTTAAAATATTAAGTTATTCGGATGCCGACTTTGCCGGTTGTAGATTAGATCATAAAAGTACTAGCGGATCATGTCACTTCTTAGGAAATTCATTAATCTCGTAGTTTTGTAAAAAAACAAAATGCAGTAGCTACCTCAACCACCGAAGCTGAATACATAGCCTTAGGAAGTTGTTGCGCTCAAGTACTTTATATGAAACAACAATTGGAATATTTTAATATGAAATATCATAAAATTCTAATATAATGTGAGAAGACAAGTACTATTAGCCTAACCAAGAATCCAATTTAACATTTAAGAACTAAGCACATAGAGATAATACACCATTTCATTATAGACCATGTGCAAAAGGAAGACATCTCTTTGAAATTTATAAGTACGGAACACCAATTACCAGATATGTTAACTAAAATTTTAAATAAAAATTTTAATTACATAAAAGGTGAATTAGGTATGTTGAATCCATAATCCTATTTGTTTGGTTATGTTAATATTGTATGGTTATTGAAAATGTTGAAGATGAGATTGAAATTCATGTTAAATTGATAATTATATGAAATGTCTACGACTTCCATGGTGTTTTGATTGAAAAGCATAATTAAATTGATGTCTGTATGTTGTTAAATTGAAATCTACATGAAAATCTGGATGAATTTTATTTTTTTCATTTTTTGTCATCTGTGAGTCAACTCAAAAGAGCCTTAGGGTCGACTGAAGCAGCTGTTTTTCTTTAATCCCTAAACACATCTGGGTGAACTCAAATCTTTACCATGGGTTGACCCAGGTCAAGGGTATATATATAAAAACTATTCATGAGGCCCAGTGTTGAAATCCATTCAACATTCCTTCTTTCTCTCTCGTGAGTCGATTCACGCCGTCGCGCCTCCTATTTCCCGAATCCTTTCATCTCACTCGCTCAATCACTCTCTTTAAACCATAATATCTGTGTCTACACCTGTCTTGGTGCTTCAAATCTCCTCTCTTCAAACAACCCTAGGTTTTTGGACATTACCATTTTTTTTTCTTTGTTCAATACATCGACTTTCCTCACATGGATTCTACAAATCCCTTAGTCATTTCTAAGAGAAAAAGAACTGAAAAGGACCACGGTGAAGGCTGTAAAAGGAAAAAGACAAAAAGTAAGAAAGGAAAGGGTCTTGCAACAACTGAAGTAGAATAGAGTGTCCAGTTTTTGAACCAGGAAACCCGACAAAGGTATGAGAACTTATTCAAGTCTAGGCAGGTACGAGACAGTAGATGCATAGACTTTTAATTTGTTGATCATACTGACATGCACTTTAGAGAATGGTTTATTGACTTAGGATGGTGCAAGTTCTTCACCATCAAAAAACCTATTTACCCTGAGCTATGTAGGATAGTATATGCTCACATGAACATAACAGTGGGCAATATGGGTTTATTTTTGAGTAGCTGGGTTAATGGAATGCCCATAGTATTCGGAGATCCACTGATCAACAGGCTAGTTGAAGCCCAAGTGGAACACACCTATTAGAGTACACAAAAAGGATAAATAATTACCCTGGTGTTCCTATTGAGGAATTTATTAAGATGATCACTGACAAGGAAGACATCAATCCCGATAAGTTGTTTGATGCCCATTTGTTAATGCCATAGTATAGACTGCTCCATTATATGCTTAACCATATGATTCTGCCCCAAGGTATAAAATTTAGAGATGTTACTTTCATCCAGTTAATGGCCATGTGGTGCATTGTGATCAAAGAACCCATAGACTTGGGTCATTTGATCATTTTTAACATGTCAAAAGCTGCCCAAACAAAGAAAAACATTTTATCACATGAGATGCTTATGACCAAAATTCTAAGGTATTTCAAGATAAACCTTAAGAATGAACATTCTATCCCTTTCCATCCTACCCACATGTACAACAAATCAACATTAGAAATGATGAGATTGATAGAAGTTGAAGGAAAATGGGTGAAATCAGTTGAAGCAGCCCAACACCCAAATCAATCCTAAGGTTAAAACTAAGATCAGCCTATCCTTCTACCAAATCTTGACCCAAATGACCAACCTAAAGCCCAAACCTCAACCCAAGGGACTAACCTCAATTAAGCCCAAACCAATCCCTCAAGTTCAGCTCCATCAAACCCCGACATATCTAATTCTGATTTTGAAGAGATGAAGGAACAAATAAAATATCTTGTGGAGATAAATACTACCTCTTATCAAGAGATTAAGAAAATCAATGAAAGAATTAGTTTCTATGAATTTGAGATTGATAATTTTGAGGAACAACAACAATATATGGTGAGTGAACAGCTTGGGTTGAACAGAATCTCCATTGAACTGAATGAGAGAATTGACGGAGCTTGCATGGCAGGAAATACAATCGGTCAATACATGAAGAAGAGTATGAAAGGCTTTCTTATTGCCAGTAACCTCTTGATTAACACTGTTAGACATGAATATGATGGAGGCACTGCAGGAAAGATTAATAAGATTCTTTGCAAGATTCAAGAATTTATGTTGTGGGTTGAACAGAATCTCCATTGAACTGAATGATAGAATTGACGGAGCTTGCATGGTAGGAAATACAATCGGTCAATATATGAAGAAGAGTATGAAAGAATTTCTTATTGCCAGTAACCTCTTGATTAACACTGTTAGACATGAATATGATGGAGGCACTGTAGGAAAGATTAATGAGGTTCTTTGCAAGATTCAAGAATTTATGGTGTGGGTGAAATTACACTTAGAAACCATATTGAGAAAAATGATAGGGAGCAACGGGAAAAAACAAACATGGAAGTTGCTCCAACTACGGGTTTTCCTACTGAAGAAATCTTAGCGCATTAATTCAGGGATGCCACATCTAAGGGAAAAGAAAAGGTCCATACAGTGAAAGAAAAGAAGAAGTCTAAATAGTTTGTTCTGGATCTCATAGATCTCTTGGATAACTTGGAGAAGAAAGAAGAACAAGTCTATCAGCGAAAGACCAAGGAGAAAGGTGAAATCGCACTTGAAAAGAAGAAGAAGTGGAAAAAGAAAATGGACGAAGATTTCTTTTGAGCATTTTCGTATTTCCTCCCTTCTTATCTTTTCATTCTCTTCATCTGGGCTACCCTATGAACAAATATCTTTTGGTTGATTGTAATATTTTTCTTATGCTACTTGATCTCTATTTTTGCTTATGCATTATGATAATCTAATGATTTATTATTCTGTTCAAGTTCTTTCTTCTTTTCTATGTGATGCATGGATGCACTCATTTTTTTTAGATGACAAAGAAAGAGAAAAATAGGAATTTTGAGAAAAATTACATCACACCTTTGAATGTATCACATCACACTTTTGAATGTATGGAATGTATGGTTGAATGAATGGTTGATTGAAGTTTTTTTTATGATTAGTTGAACTCATTTAAAAATTTGAAAGTATTGTTTAAAAATGAAGCATCTATTTTGGGAGAGCTTTTGAATTGTGATGTTAAATTCATAAAAATTCAATTCGTTTCAAAATCATTCAAAGATTAAGCATTTATTTTATCTTATTCAAAAAATTCAAAATTATTTGTCATAATAAAAAAGGGAGAGATTGTTAGCCCCAAGATTATATAAATAAATCTTAAATTGATTTTAATGATAACAAATAAGGCATTGATGAGTTAAAATAGTTTTGAGTACCTATCATTAAACATATTATTGAAATCTCTTTTTTGGTTATTTAATTCACTGTGGTTAACACCCATGAATGTGGTTGATTTTATATTTAATGAGTTTTGAAGTTGTTTCAGGTGAAAAACTACTTTTCAAATGTTTCTAAAGTTCTATGATTCAAATCCCAAACAAAGCACAATCTCAGGCCTTAGAACAAAAAAATTCTCAAAATTTTCAAGGGCACGAGTCGACCCAAAAAGAGAAAGGCTCAAGATCTCTTGCAGAGGTATTTCAATAACGGCCATGAGTCGACCCAAATTATGACGCTTCACTTTCCACAACACGGTCATTAAGCACTAAACATAGAATAAAGGGTGTAACATTACATAAATTGTTGACAAGAGGTTCTAACCCTAGAATGTAAGCTTTCTAAACTGTAAAGAAGTTATGTAGTCATGGTTATGAATTAAAACTTAAGAAATTTTAATGTTAATTTTGAAGAATAATGTTAGTGTTCTTCGATCATAACCCAAACATAGGATTTTTGGCTAAAGTCTCACATGAAAATACAAGTCAATAGACTCATGAATTAAATTAATAGATCCAAATTAAATGTTATGGCCCAAATAATTAAATTAGAGCCCACTCCTTGAGGTAGTTTTGAAAAAATTCCATAAAAGGCACAAACTTGAAATTAAAGCCAAATGAAGTGAAATTAGGGCCCAAAATAAATTTGCATCTCATGAATTTATAAAATAATTAATTAAACAATAATTTGAGGCTTCTAGAAACCCCATGGCCGAAAATCCCATGAGGGAGAAGGTGATGTGACAATTTTTTTAAAAGAAAAGAAAAAAAAAAAAGAAAGGAAAAGACATGGAAAAGATGTTGAATTGGAAGACTTGTTCTCCTACCTCATTCAAGACTTAAAGTGTTCAATAAATAGTGGAATCACATGGGGAAATAGTTGAGGAGAGAAGTTGTGATATGACATAATTGAAATTAAAAATAAAAGAAAATGAAAAGTCATGTCAAGTACCATTAAATTAAGGAATGTGTTTACCATTAAACCAAGCAAGGCCTTAAGGCCTAAGAAAAATAGATTATTGAATCCAAACAAGGTATTAGAAGTCTTGGAGCCCAAGACTTAGTTGGGATTGAATTGAATTGGAAGAAAAAGAATTCAAGTCTTGGAAAAATCACAAAAATGTTCAATTTTTTTAACAAAGACCAAACAGGAACCCATATGAATTTCTAAATTATGGGAATGAGAAAAATAGAAAATAAACCCATAGCCAAACACACCCTTTGGCCGGCCAGCCCTAGTACCACAAGATAGAAGCTTTGATGTGATGTAATTCTTGAATTTTAATTAAAAGAAAGAAAGGAGGGAACATTGATGTGATGATTGCTTAATTTTTAAGCAAGCCAAATGTAAGACTCTACCTCTTCTTTCCTCCTAATTAATTTATTATTGGAGGTATTTATATACATAAATATACCTCAGGAAGATAAGAATACATGGAATAATAGAATTATGGGAGAAAATTACCCAAAAAAAATTAAAGCTTTATTTTCTCCTAATTCTCATAATTTTCATGAAGTGACTAAACACTTCCATCAACTATGGTGTCATGTCCTTATGTACCCCTTTGGAAGATTTCTTGGCTCTCTTAGGTCATCCAAATAGTGAGGTGAGGGAGACTAATTAATGGAATTAAATTAAAGAGGGAAAGTATTAGAAAATTCCCTTAACACTTTGCCTATAAATACCCATTCCATTCCTAACCTTCTTTCCATTTTATTTCCCAACTCTCCACTCTCTCTCTAGACATCCTCCCACTCAGAAACCAGAGGAGAAGAAAGGAGAGAAAAGAAAAAGAAGAAGAAAGAAGAAGAAGGGCAAGAAAGAAGAAGGAGAAGGAAAATAGGAAAGTTAAAGCTTAGACCTAACACTTATAATCAAAGAACCAACAAGTAAGAGGCTTTCTAAGCTCATATTTTGTATCATCATCTTCATATCTTCATATCTCTCTAAGATAAAAGAAACATTGATGAAAATGGATAAAGATGAAGATAGGCCATGAAAATCAAGAAAGTGTGTTAAAACTTTGTTCTAGGAAAGTTTTAAAAAGATCAAAGATGAAGAATAATAACTCTAGAAAATAATTAATAACATTATAATGGATTTATTATGATGTTGAGACATGTTTGGACATGCATTGGATGGGTTGAAATGGGAATGATTGTTGGATGTTTGTGTTTGTGATGAAATGACCAAAACAGAATAGTTTTTAGGTCAACTCCCAAATTTTCGTGGGAACCAAATGAACTCTAAATAAAAATTTGTTTTTAACAGAGGTTAGTCGAGATGTCGTGAGAGTATGTGATTTTTGGTTAGACCCAAAAATATATTTTTGAACCCTTTTGCTATTTTTGAAGTTTCTGTGACAGAGAGGCAGAAATAGAGCCCACTTTGAACCCTTGTATCTTTCTCTACGAAAATTCCCTTAAGATGATCCACATATCCAAAGAACGATCTATGAGTCGAGTTTCACGCTCATTTTACAGAAGTTGATTTTAGTAAGTACCTTCTGAGTTATGTCGATTCTACTAAACAGACCCTTATTTTGGTAGATTCTGTTGTGGCATTTTTGGGGACCCCTTTCCGTATACAATCAACTTTCGGTTCCTTCATGAAAAATATAGATAACATCTTCATCTACCTCTCTGTATATTTTCATGACTTTACAGTGAGGTTTGATATGTTTAAAGGATTTTATGCCTCTGTGGCAGATTCTGAGAAAATAGAGAAAGGAAGTTCAGGAAGTCTTGAACCTAACCTAAGTACCTAAGTCTAAGTGAGGAACATTGGGGGTTATGAGGGTACTAAAAATGATCAAAAAATGATATAAATAAGAAGTTAAATACCCCACTTACATACCCACACAAGCATTCATGCCTCGCTTAAGTTCGAGTAGTAAGTTCCTATCCAATTTATGTGTTAGGAACCGGAGTGCCGGAGTGAATTGGAGAGCGTGGTTCGTGGAAGAGTACTCGTTTTCGAGGTGGGTGTTTTTTATCACTAGCTTAGTATTATGGATGTGTTAATGGTTAAATTCCTTATATTTTGATGAATGGTGGTTTAACTTGTGAATGAGACCTATACATGCGAACTGGTGTTTTATGAACTATCTTATGAACTTGTATTTTGAAATGGGAGTGAAGTATTTTATGGAAATAAACGCTGATCTTGCTTCTGAAAGGCATGACATTTGTAAACCTATTTTGGAACTTGGACTTAATATTTTATGAAGGAATAATGAACATAGTAGAACATGAGAACTATGATGACATGGGTTACTTTGAAAGATGAGTTAATTGATGCAAAAAGAACTTATAAAAGTGATGAAAGTTTTATGAGATGACATATGAACCTATAATGAAGAACTTAAATGAGAGTTAGATAAATGATTAATGGATACAATGTTTGTATCATATTTAGCCTTGATGGATATGTCGAATAATTGTTCATGGGCATACGCCATGTGAAGGGTATGTCGGACAATGGTTCGTGGGCATATACCATGTCAGGGGTATGTCGAACAGTAGTTCGTGGGCATACACCATATGATGGGTATATCGAACAAACTGTCCATGGGTGTACTCCATGTTATTATATATATTTTTATAGCTCTATCACTGAGCATTGTTGAGGTGGCCCAGGAACGATCCTTAGCCCTGTCCACTGAGTAGACGGGACATTCACGGTAACAGTACTGTAACAACTCCTAGTTGAGAGGTTAATACAACCCAAGACTTTTATGAGATAATATGATTAATAATTGGATGATTATATTACCACTACTAAGTGGATGTGTGAAATGAAAAGATGTAATAATCATTGCTAAGTGAATGAACGGAAATTATATGGAAAATTCTCCACTGAGAGGTGATGATGTTATGATATGAAAAATCCTCCACTGAGAGGTGATGATGTGATGGCTATGGAAATTCCTCCACTGAGAGGTGAATGATGACAAAAAAAACGATTGTCTTTTAAAAGATAACGAATGGAAAGATAATGAACGGAACGATGATGAACAACGTTTTCTTAAAAGAAAGAACAAAATAAAAATGGAAAGTAAAGAAAGGTTGAAAATGGATTGATACTTGGAAAACCCTCTTCTATGAGGTGATTTGTGGAAAGTAGATAACTTGGAATGTTTAATGAAAAAGTAAATGTTTTTGCGAAATGATATCCTGTTATGAAATGATGAACTGTTTTTCTTCCATTGTGCCATATATAATACTTTTGCTTGTGATTGGTGAGCACGTAGATTATAGCTCACCCCCACACAGATTGATGTTTTTGACAGGTTTTAAAGTCAAGGCGATGTTTGGTACTGTCCACTGTGGTCTTAGGCTTTAGAGAAGATAGTAGGGAAGTCGAGTCTTGGAAATACTTTTGTTTATATCATTTTGGAATGTAATTAGTGAAAGGATGTCGAGGAGGCTGTGAGCCTCTTATGTATATTTTTAGATGTTATGATGGGCCCAATGATGAAGTCCTGATGTTATGTTAAAAAAAAAAGTACGCTCAAGATGTTGTGTATGTTGTTAAGTGCGATGGGTTGAGTACCCATCCTCAGGTTCCGTGCCCGATGGTCAGGGCGGGGCTTGACACTCACACTCCTGTAACCACTTGTGGTTGCAGATCTTGTTACAGGGTAGATGATCAGTCCACCATGGTACAGTTGAGGTCGAAAGACATGAGATGTAAGTATAAGACATGGATGAGGTCATCAAAGACGAGTCGGTATATAGATAAGAGCAGTGGATCTCATTTTTATTATTGGGTATTGTGTATCTCGTATGTGATTGTATAATTAGCTCGTAATTGATGTAAATTTTATTCAAGTCATATTGAGTATATACAAATGGAGTATAGTAATGCAGGGTGCATCCTTAGTATATTTGTTTTGTTTTTGATCAGGTGAGCTTTTGTCGCACCACTCCGAGTATGTAAAACATCTCCAGGGGAGTGGGTGTGACAGAGGCAACTAGGATTTTAAAGAAACGCTAAAAACAAAACATTTTGCGCCTCCAACGTCCGAACTCCCGTAGGGAACGTTTGGACATTTTTGTCTAGAGTCTTTCTGAAGAACGTTGCCTCGATCTCGTCCGAACGCTCATCATTACGTTCGAACATTTTTTCTTTTGGTCACTTACGTTAGGACCCACGTCCGAATATTTTTGGCCAATAAATTTATAAAGAATAGACTTCATCTCAACATAGACTATGGTAGAACATTCAATTCTCTCTAGTTTACTCTATAGGTGCAAATTTGGGAGGGCCTAACCTAAGAAATCTGAGCCCTGTACAGTTTTTGTGTATTGGAAGTTTAGATCCAAATTCATGTTCGACCTGTGAATTTATGGCATAGGCAGTGTAAATTCAAATTCAAATTCAAATTCAAATTCAAGCTTGGGAAAGATCTCAAACAACAGGAGCCCATGTTGCATATTATATAATAAAACTATAATGTCTAACAAATATCATGTAAGTCATTTTTTTGCGTAAGTAAATTTTTATTTAAGCCAAAAAAAAAATTTACAATCAAGGTCAGTACACATCTTCAAACAACACTTCTACTCGGAAAAGAAAAAAGCACACCTAACCTACGACAAAATTAACTCTCACAACCCGAGAGGTTAGTAAGAACACATAAACACAAAGGATAATTTATAATCATATACTGATAAAAGAACACTCATCCAAATGATGGGATCCACTCCCATAGAAGAGTTTAGTTTTTTCTTCGTTTGTGCTGTTTGCGTCGTCTGCGTCAACACCCACACACCTTCGCCAAATTCCGCATACCTTTATCAAATTCCGCACACCTCCTTCACACTAACGCCGAAGTTCAAAGATTGCATGATTCGGTTCTAGTGATTTCTTGCGTGTTCAATGATCTCTCTCGTCGCCTAAAAATTTATAAGAACCCAAAATTTTTAAATTAGAAATAATTAAAATAAGAATTTTATAATTCAAATTAATTGAATTAAAATGCTTAATTAGAGTGAATTAAATAAAACGATACTTAAATTGAATAAGTAAACGATAATAATCTAGATTACAAGAAAATTTCAAAACACAAGAAATTAAAATTTTTCCACCATGATTAAAATTAAATTATGATTCTCATATCTCATAATTTGTAATGCTTATTTCACTAATTTAAATGAAAATCTCATATAATTTAATTTTAAACACAAATAAACATATGATACATTGATAACAATGTACACCACAGCGACACATGTGTTTTAATATACAACAAATATGTAACTAAAATATGAGAATTATTTTATATATAAATTTTATTTTAATTAATAGATACATCATTTTAAGTTTTAATCTTTTTTTATTAAAATTACACATCATACATATATATATACCTTCCAAAGCACAAAAAACAAAACAAATTCCTACACAACCAAGCCTTGGTCGGCCACCTCATTCATTTTTTTTTCCAACTTTGAGTGTAAGTCTTGACTTCCCATTTTGTGTAAGTTTGCATGCATTTTGATTGCGACTTGTCCCATCATCCTTACAACTCCATCATCACACACACATAGAAGACTTTTATATATACCCCCTTGGCCGAATCACTCCCTCCCAAAATTTAAAATTATTTTAGTTTTATTAATTAGTTTTAGAGAGAATGAGGAGAGGGGAAAAAAGAGGTAAAGAAAAGAAAAATAAAGGCATAGCTAGTGTGTGTTCTTGTTGATTCTTGAAGATTCTTGAAGGAGGAGCAACACTACCTCTTCCTACATCTCTTCTAACCTCTTTTTTAAGGTAAGAAACATATCTAAAAGTCATTTTTCTACATCACTTCTATACTTATTCTTTTTCAAAGGATATGATTCCAACTATTGTTCTCCATTTTCTTTGTAACATGCATTGAAGGAGGCCGATCCCACACCATATCGGACCCAATTATAGTAGATCGAGACCTAGAGGTATGACCAAGACCCGGGTACAATTAAGATTCTGGGGGACGGTTGAGTCTTGGGAGCTCGGTCGAGATCTTCAAAGTACCAGACATCGATCGAGGCCCAGGCCATGGCTGTGGCCCGATAGGCCGAGCCCATTCATCTGGCCTAGATAATATGCCAGTTGTGCCGAGATACGCACTATCAATGCGTCATTAATGCTCTGCACAGATTCCTGACACATCAGTGGCGTGCCCTGTCCCAAAACTTTGCGTTGACGCTGCACTTGCCAAAAATGAAACTAAAAATTGGTCTGGAGAGAGATCCCATGTTGATTTACACTAAAAGTCGACCTATATAAGTCACTCTCCAGCCACCTATAGAGGTACGCAACATACGATCCAAAAACCCTAATTCTTGCACAGTCTCTCTCCTTTGGTCTCTTTATCCCTCTATTTCTTTAGACATTTGAAAACTAACTTAACCATCAAAGGGAGCTTCCAGTCCCCTGTCGGGTAATTCACGTTCGTTCTCTCTCACAGGTTTACTATAAAGGACTTGGGGCGGGCCTGGTGAAAGCTTTTTGATCATCATTCATACCCTACAGATACACCCCCATACATTTAGCACCATTTGTGGAAAGATCACCAGATAAGCCTAACCACTATTCATGGTGTCCCCTTCCAAGATGAACTCGGGAGGAGGCAATGATCGATTAGATAAAGAGTGTACCATTGTAGACAGACTCACCACAAGAAGATCTGAGAAACAATAGGGTAAGAATCCTATATACAAGACTCCAAGGCGACTGGAGGACGATCTCAATAAAGAAGCCACATTCAATGCCATGCCAGAAGATATCACTCAGTTGAGGGCAGCCCTAAAGGCAAGAAGCTAGGAAAAAGATCCTAGAGGCATGAGAACGACGAGCAAGCGTGGTTCTAGATTGCATAGGAAGGAAGCACCTCCCCCTGCGAGAATAAGCCTCACTCTGGCTCTGGAGGAGACGGGCGGTGCAAGGAAAGGAATCATGCGGCCATTTGGAACCCGTACATAGAGAAGCGAATGAAGTAGCTATATCCCTCCACCCGAAAGCACTGACCATTGGGATACCGACTGGAGAAACGATACCTGTTCATCTCAGCGTAGCCCCAATCTAAAGGATATTATCATGAGAAGGAGAAAGGATGGAAGGATCGCCGAGCAACTCCCAGAGACGCCGCGGTAAAGAAAGAGGGGCAGAGCAGAGTTGTTACTCCACGATGCCGAGATATCTAGCATCGAAGCCAACGACCAGAAGAGAGGGCCGAGCGCACCGATCCCATGGCCCAGTAATACGGCCGTTGTGTCGAGCTCCCTAGCGGTAACGCCAAGCCTCTTCAAGGGTAAATTCCTAACCACGCCCTTCTCTGATAAGTTCAAGTCCCTTGTGCTTCCAAAAGGCTTTTCCCTCCCCAAATTTACTTCTTATGATGGAAAAATGGACCTGAACTCCCACATTAGCCACTACAGGTAGATGATGACGCTATGGAGCGGGAATGACTCATTTATGTGCAAGGTTTTCCCTTTTAGCCTTGGGAAAACTAGAATGAAATGATTTGAAAGGCTCCCAATGGCATCTATTGACAGCTGGAGTGAGCAAGCCACAGCCTTTGAACCCCTCTTCATCACATGCCTAAATATCCTAAAGGATATCGACACACTGCTATCCCTGAGAAGAGGAAAGAAGGATACCTTGCGCGCCTATAGAGGATGGTATTGGGAGACCTACAATGACATCGACCATTGCAGTGAGGAGTTGGCAGTGGAGTCGTTCAGACTTGGTCTACCATACGAGAATGAGTTGAGAGGTGCATTACCAATGGAACCACCTCAGAAGATCGAAGACCTTATGCAGAAGGTAGAGCAGTAGATCTAGAAGGAGGGCGATGTCGGCAATACCGAAATAGATGGCAGCGCAATAAGCTCGAGGAGATCAAGAACTAGGGCAACAAAAAGCCCATCAAAGAAGCTTAAAAGGAACTTCGGTTGAATAGATCGTTTCAGTCAAGGCATGCAAGACAGGACCTACAACGATACTCGAATTGCAGTTAACACAGTTATTAAAAAGTCGATCTACTGGATTTTTCCTCGCATAAAGGACGAACCGTACTTTGTGTGGCCTCCCAAAATGCTGGACGCAGTTGTCAAAGCTTCCATCAGGGATGGGGTTCGATGAAGGTGCTCCAACCACGAAGAGGTGGGCCACAGGACAGAAGACTACCACTCTTTCAAAAGACACCTAGAAGACCTAGTGCGGTAAGGGCACCTGAAGGAATTCATGAATGAACAAACAAATTAAGGGTTGAACAAAAGAAGGGTCCCACAGCAGGATAGAAGAATAGCCCCTCGAGCCGAATAGGATAGAGGATAAATACGTGTTATCCACAGACTGATGGATCATAGTGAGAGGAACGGTCTGAGGGGCCGAATGCCGAAGGTGTAACATCAGCAAATAGTAATGCATGAGCAATTGGGCTAAAGGCCGAGATTAGAGCATAAGGGCGCCGAGATTTTGTTTACCGAAGAAGATTCAAAATGGGTTCAGCACCCTCACAATGATGCATTAGTAGTAACCTTGAACCTATTCGGGCTCAATATGAAGAGGATCCTGGTGGATCAGGAAAGTTCAGCCGAGGTCATGTACTACGACCTATTTAAGAAGCTCGGCCTCGGCAAGAATGACTTGACTCCGTCGCTCACCTACTAGGGGGGTTCAATTCAGAACTAGTTTGGCCCCTGAGAAGGGTCAAAATGCCTGTCCGAGCCAGCTCTGTCACCATTGAAACTGACTTCCTAATGGTGGACGTTCCTTCGGCATACAACGCCATCGTCGGTAGGTCCTGGCTGCACGAACTCAAAGTTGTGTCATCTACCTATCATCAAATGATGAAGTTTCCCGCTAAAGAGGGAATTAAAGTAATTTATAGTGACCAAGTCACCTCAAAAGAATTCTTTATGGCCGCACTCAAGTTAAAGTGGACCACGGGGCAAGTGCAGCTGGTGGAGGTCCCCGATCAGCCCGTTCTGGAATATGTGGGTGCCGAGGCATCAGGGAAAGCCGTAGAAGATCTCCTGACTATCCCTATCGATGATGCCAACCCCAAGAAATTTTTCTTGATGGGCTCAACTTTAGCTGAGGAGGAGAAGGCCGAGATGATAAACTTTTTGAAGGGCAACATCAAAATCTTTGCCTAGATGCCCTACAAAATGTCAGGAGTCGACCCTGCCTTCATCTACCATAGGCTTAATTTCAACCCGACCTTCATACCTGTAAAACAAAAAAGCCAAAGGTCGGCCCCGCGGCATGTGAAAGCCGTGGCCGAGGAAGTCACAAAACGCTTAGAGGCTAAAGCCATCAGGGAAGTTGATTACACTATCTGGATGTCAAACATGCTAGTAGTAAAGAAGAAGACCGGGAAATAGTAGGTTTGCGTGGAATTCACCAGTCTAAACAAAGCTTTCCTGAAAGATAGTTCCCCCTCCTAAAAATTGATCAACTCGTCGACTCAACGACAGGGCACACGCGAATGAGCTTTCTAAACACCTATCACGGCTACCATCAGATTGTAATGTTCAGTCCCGACCAGGAGAAAACAACCATCATCACCCCGTGGGAAACCTATTGCTACAAAGTCATGCCTTTCAGCCTGAAAAATACGGGGCCACCTATTAGAGAATGGTGACTAGGATGTTCAGCGGGATGCTAGGCCTCACGATGGAGGCCTACATAGACAACATGGTGGTGAAGTCCAAGTAGAAGGAAGACCATCTAGTCGACCAGCAAGAAATGTTCGACACCTTGAAACACCATAAGCTCAAATTGAACACGTCAAAATGCACCTTTGGCGTTAATTCTGGAAAATTCCTCGACTTCCTCGTAACACATAGAGGTATTGAGGCAAGCCCGAACCAGATCCAGGCAATCCAAGATGTATAGAGGCCCAGTTCGGTCAAGAATGTTTAGAAGCTGACCGAGATGGCCGGAGCCCTGAACAGATTCATCAGTCACTCCTCAGATAAATGTCGTCCCTTCTTCCAAGCCCTGAGCTGCAACACCACATTCTATCGGATGGAAGAGTTCGACAGAGCCTTGAAGGAGCCAAAGAAATACCTGGCTGAACCACCACTTTTATCCACCCCAGTTGTAGGGGAAGTGTTATACTTGTACTTAACCGTATCGCAATATGCGGTGAGTGGGGTACTGGTTAGAGAAGAGCATCGACAACATCGGCCGATTTATTATATCGGAAAGACTATTTTTGATGCCAAAATAAGGTACTTGCTAATGGACAAGATAGCTCATGCCCTAGTCATAGCTTCGAGAAAGTTGATTCATTATTTCTAAGCCCATCCCATCATGGTGCTCACCGAATATCCTCTGAAGGCGTTACTCGGCAAGACCGACCTAATGGGAAAAATCTCTAGATGGGTTGTAGAGCCCGAAGATCACCACATCAACTACGAACCAAGAACGACCATCAAAGCACAAGTCCTGGCCAACTTTATCATAAAATTCACCCCGCCAAACCTTGCTAGCACGCCAGTTGACGAGCCAGCTGTCGAGCTAGTGGGGGAAAATCCCCCCAAGGTGTGGAAACCACCCTCAAGAGAAGCCTGAAAACTCTAAGTGGATGGTGCATCAAACAATTAAGGCATAAGAGCTGGAATTTCCTTGACTTCACCAGAAGGGATTACAATGGAGCAATCATTGAAGCTCATCTTCCACAGTTCGAACAATGAGGCTGAGTATAAAGCTCTATTGGCTAGCCTTCAAGCAACAATGAAGCTCCATGTGACCGAACTCAAGGCGTACAATGACTCTCAATTGGTGGTCAACTAACTCACGGGTGTGTACGAAGACCAAGATGATAGAATGACCAAGTATTTGGAAAAAGCGAGATAAGAAATCAAACAGTTTAAAGCCTTCAAATGAGAAGAGTTTGTACGAGAACTGAACAACCATGCCGACGCCCTCGTTTCCCTAACCATGACAACTGTCTCCAACGGCAGAAGAATAATCGCTGTGGAAATTGTGCCAAAGCCTAGCATCGAGGAAGAGCCCCTTCCAGAAGAGGTCCTCCCTGCGAACCCATCGCCAAGCTAGATGGATCCTATCATGGCTTTTCTCAAGTTAGAGCACCTCTCACTATACAAAAGGGAGGCACATAGGATTCAGCTGAAGGTGGCTCATTTTTGGCTATCCCCTAATGAGAAGTTGTATAGAAGATCGTTCACCGGAGTATACCTCCTCTGCATGCACCCAATTACAGTGGAGGACCTCCTATTTGAAATTCATGAAGGCATATGTGGCAGCCACACAGGGGACAGGTCATTAGTGCATAGAGCAATAACACTGGGTTATTGGTGATTGTACATGCAAAAGGACACCTAGCAATATGTCCGAAAGTGTGAGAAATGATAGAAGTTTGCCTCTCTGATCCACCAACCAGCTAGTGAGCTATTGCCTCTCACTATCCCGTGGTCCTTCGCTCAGTGGGGCCTTGACATTGTGGGACCTCTTCCAAGATCCATGAATAATAGGAAGTTTCTCATCACAGCCACAAACTACTTCACCAAATAGGTGGAGGCCAAACCTCTCGCCAATATAAGAGAGACTCATCTAAAGAAGTTTATGTGGAGGAATATCATCACGAGGTTCGGAATCCCAAGGTCTCTCATCTCGGATAACGGCACCCAATTTGATGGAAGAATATTTTATACCTTTGTGGTTGAATTCGGAATCAACTTCTACAACTTGACACTGGCCTACCCTCAATGCAACAAACAAGCGGAAGCATCTAACAAGACCATACTCGATGGAATAAAGAAGAGGCTGGAGAAAGCAAAGGGAAAATGGGTGGACGAGCTTCCCAATGTCCTTTGGTCCCGCTGAACGACACCACGATGATCAATAGGGGAAACTCTGTACTCTATAATGTATAGAACCGGGGAGGTAATTCCTTTATAAATTTCCTTCTCCACAATGAGAACCGACCTCTTTACTCCAGAAAGCACCGGTGAGATATTAGTGCAAGACTTGAACTTAGCCGAGGAATGAAGGGAGACCACCCTCCTCAGAATCCAAGCCTACCAACAAGAAATGGCCAGAGACCATAACAAGAAGGTCAGACTTCGAGACTTCTTTCCAGGAGACCTGGTGCTCTGGAAGGTTATGGGTAACACGAAAGTATCCTTAGAAATTGGGAAGGGCCTTACAAAATTTGGGCCATTGCAGAAGCTGGAGCATACATGCTTGAAGATGCTAGCGGAAAGGAAGTCCCAAGGCCGTGGAACAGGGCCAATCTGTAATTTTTCTTTCATTAACAAAGCTATGTAATCTCTTTTGGCTGTGCCGTGTAACCGATGAATAAAATTTATCAATCAAAGTACTTTCAGACTCCTACGCCTATGATGCATAGCTTGAATAGCCCCATCTATTAGGAATTCGAACAATTCTCGGGTTTGAATAACCCAACAGCTAGCTCGAATAACTCGGCCTAATAGGAATTCAAATAATTCTCGAGTTTGAATAACCCAATAGCTATCTCAAACAATTTGTCCTAGCAAGAATTCAAACAATTTCCAGGTTTGAATAACCCAACAGCTAACTCAAACAGCTCGACCTAGCAGGAATTCAAACAATTCTCGAGTTTGAATAACCCAATAGCCAGCTCAAATAGCTCGGTCAAGCAGGAATTAGAACAATTCTTGGGTTCAAGTAACCCCATAGCCAACTCGAATAGCTCGACCTAGTAGGGAATTGATCCAAACGGGGGCAACAGTTTTTTACCCACCAAGATACACTGTCAAGCCCCGCCCCGACCACCAGTCACGGAACCTGAGGATGGGTACTGCACCCATCGTACTTAACAATATACACAACATTCTGAGCATAATGTTTTTTTCTTTTAACATAACATCAGGACTTCATCCCTGGGCCCATCATAATATCCAACACATACATAAGAGGCTCACAGCCTTAACAACATCACACCATTAGTTACATTCCAAAAAGACAAAAAGGTGTTTACAAGACTCGACTCTCTACTACCTTTCCTAAAGCCTAAGACCACAGTGGATAGCACCAGACATCGCCTTGACTTCAATACATGCCAAAAACATCAATCTGTGTGGGGGTGAGCTAAAGTCCACGTGCTCATCAATCACAAGCAACAGTATTATAAATGGCACAATGGAATAAAACAGTTCATCATTTTAAACAGGATAGCATTTCACA